>JAPQRN010005269.1:0-21775 GCA_037367275.1 Coranthus polyacanthus | reverse complement strand
TATTTATAACAAATCCCTTCTCTAATCATGGGCTTCAGTCAGTTTGACATTTACCTTAATGTAAATTATTTCACTTGTCTAAGGAAGTGCGTTAATCTAGCTTTTAAAACAACGGTCGACACCAATTACAAAAGCTGCAATTAAATGAATAGTATAAATCTAGTAATAATAGTAAATCTGACACTGAGAGGAAAACAGATCACTGAAGCTAAAATCAACCACCTTTTTGAAACATATATTGTATGGTATCAGTTTTATCGAAATGTAACTACATCAGCATTACAGGGTTCTACTACTAAAGACTGACGGGGGTCAATTTGCAGTATATTTTAGTTATATACTGTTGCTACTGGATGAGGATGCAGTGAAATACAGCGTTGTAGCTATATTGTTTTGGCCACGATGCTCAACCTTGTTCATATTATTCAGCGATTTTACAGTGATTTTTCTAAATTGAGATCTTAGGTTTACATTCCCCTTGGCTAAATGTAACCAAAGTCAGTTTTTCACAGTTCCAAACATTCATCCAGTATTTACCAGGGAGCTGGAGACAATCCCAGCTGACACTGGGCAAGACGTGGAGCACACCCTGGACAGGTTGCCAATCCATGACGGAGTTGACACGTACAAAGATTTACACCCACAATCACACCTATTGGCAATTCAGAGTCACCTCTTTTAACCTGCGTGTCACTGGACTGTGGGAGGACGCTGGAGCACCCACAAGAAACCCACGCAGATACTGGGAGAACATACAGTATAAACTCCACACATAAAGGCCCCAGACAGCCAACATGTCTGAACCTAGAACGTGTGTGAGGCAACGGTACTAACCACCGTACCACCATGCTGCCCCACATTTCACTGTAATACACTGTATATTCCTCTTTATTTGGTGGCATTGCTGTTGAATTGTGTAACTTGAATGAAACACATGGATTAGCCTTCCACAAGCTTTGCACAACACTCTGCAAGAAGTTTGGCTCATTCCTCCTGGCAGAACTCACGTAACAGAGTCAGGTTTGTGAACCCCTTTGCCGAACCTGTTTTTTCAGTTTTTTCAGCCGACAAATGTTCTCTTGGATTAAGGTCAGGGGTTTGCGATTGATGTCTGCTCCACAATGTTTACTTTGTTAGACTTAAGCTATATTATTACCCTCATGGAAGAGCGCTTAGGATCATTGTTCTGCTCAAAGATCAGTTTGCGCCCAACCTTTAGCTGATGTCTTCAGATGAAATATCCACATAATTCTACTTCTTCAATTTTATGAAGTCCATCAGTCCCTCAGAACTTCACAGTGCTTCACAGTTGAGATTATGTACTTTGGGTTACTAGTCCCACCCTTCCTCCATTCATAAGGTTGATCATTATGTCCAAACAATTCAATTTATGTCTCACCTGACCAAAGAACAGTCCTCTAGAAGGTCAGATTTGTGTCACAGTACTCATTTGCAAACTTTAGTCTTCCTTTTTCATGCGGTTTTGGAGTACTGTCTCCTCCTTGGGGAAAAGTCTTTCAGGTTATGATGATACAGCACTCTCTTTACTGCGGAAGGAGATATTTTTGTACCAGTTACCTCCAACGCTTTTACCAGTAAGACCGCTGTCCTGGGATGCTTTTGACTCTGTTGCACCGAAATGGGGGTCAGCATATACGTCTCCTTCCCTGACGATTTGATGACTGGGTGGTCCTGTGGGATTATATTTATTCACTTTTGTTTGTCTTTTTTTTTTTTTTTTTTGTCATGGCTCATTTCTTTACATTTTCCCACGACGACGAGTAAAACGACCCTGGGTCGGATGGGGGCCCTAAAATAAAGCCACAGGTAGGCTACGCCCCCATTCGGCTCCCAACTCTGACAACAGCCAGTCTGCTCATCAATTTCCAGAACCTTCCAGGCTGATTAAAGACAGTAAATCTGGTGTACGTAAACGTTTGACTGTCTGAGAATATAACAAAATAAATGAAAGCTTCAAATAAAGAAAGATTCTCTCCAGTGTAGTTGTGAAATTTCACATTATCAAAATAAAATAGCTGGGCTACCTGAACTAACAGAATAAATATATATTTAAATGAAATGCAGTTGTATTTTGTGCATTTTAAATATATGAAATCTGGGGAATTGCTTTTTTTTTGTGTATATTCAAAAGCAGGCACAGCAGTTTCAATTAAATGTCAATTAACTACACATGTGCACGAAAACCCAAATGTCCGAGGAATTCTACCGAACAAAACCTAGGCCTACTGAACAGCTAAAAAAAAAAACCCATTAAAATTACAATTACAATACATTTGTTTTAAAGTTTGATCTGGAGTGTCATTTCATGACTTGTTGCCATTGTCAAACCCCTCGATATTATGATGACGTTTACTTTAAATGGCTCGTGGATCCGCAGGACCATGTCTAACCGTGCAGGACCATGTCTACCCGTGCAGGACCATGTCTACCCGTGCAGGACCATGTCTAACCGTGCAGGACCATGTCAAAGTCCACGTGCACCGCTTTCAAGAGGCGGAGTTCCGCCTCGCAGCTCGCCCGCCGATCACATGCACAAAGCGTGGTGTTTGGAACTGCTGCGCGACAAGCGTGCATTGGATGCCGGTTTCCACAGTGACGTTTGATGTCGGTCGTACAAGACGGTGTTGAAAGCGTATTCTCTCGGTGTGCTGTCAGTCTCATATATCAGGCGGAGCGAAGGCACACACGGGTTACTCTGTAAGTAAAGGGAAAAGTCTAATCAGCTCCAGCAGAGTATTCAGGAATGAGATAAGATAACATTTACCTCTATTGATCCCCAGCAAGGGAAATTGACACAGCAATATAGAACAGCAATAATAGATGCAAGTAAATTAAATAGAAGCAGCAAAATACAATAAAATAATGTAAAGCAATAGTATGTCTGCGTTGTATTAAACATGTGCTTAGAGAATTAGCTGAGTCTATATGCTTAAGTGATAAGATATCAGGCAGTGGAGGGTGGAGGTACTGGGTGCTATGGCTCAGTGGAGTGTGATGGCTGATGGCATGAAAGAGTGGAAATGCAGTCCGCTCCTCCCACAGGATGGTGGAGATGATGATGATGACGATGATGAAGATGATGATAATGATGATGATGATAATGAAGTGTGCTTTATAATCCAGTTTAACTTCTAAAAAAAAAAAAATAATAAAGAAATAAATAAGTTGTTTTATTTTTGGTAGAGTAGCATGCACTACAGCACTACAGGAAAGGAATCTACGGTGACAATAGGCAGCAAGTCACTCCTGCACTTTGGCAGCTGTTGACTGTAAACTAGACACTGTTGATAATATTAATGGAATATGACGATAGAGCAGATAGAGGCCGCGTTCAACTGGGAAAGACTCAGAAGAACAAAACAAAAAATATATATATACCTCAAAACTCCAGTTTGAAATATATAGGCCATTATTATCACTTAAATAGCCAGTTGAAATGGTCAAGATTATGCGCATGATGCAACTGCATGTCATGAGGCTGCATTTTGACCAGTTTTCAGTGTGAAATTCAGGAGAAGCCTGTACATGATATTATAACGATCCCCCTACTTGTAAGCAAGGCAATACGTAGGTGCAGGAAATTGTTCAACAAGGTCACACATTACAGTAATATTACCATTCCCATGTAAAACTGCGCAGGGTCGATCCGCATGGATTACTTTCAGGCCTACATCTATTCTTCGGCTATTGACAACCTCTCCCTTTTCAGTTTGCATGACTGGAGCTCTCACTAGCGCTGCTAGTGGACAATCAAACCTACACACCCACCTCCAGACACACTCGCATTTCTCATTTCTTACTTCTAGTCTAAATTAGATAGCAAGAGGTAGTGTCGGAGCTCACAGACCGCATAGAATTAGTTTAAGTACTAGCGGTAGTTAAACAGTAAAGCTGAAATTCAACATGGAGTCCCCTCCAGATCCAGCGAGCGACCCGGGCAACAGCGCCTCGGAGCCGGCTACCCCGGTCAGGGAAACCCCGGTAAACCTGGAGACGCTCCGGAAAGCGGACCATCCAGCCCCGGTACGAAGGCAGACCTGTTCAAGCACCAACAGAGGTAAGCGGACCGCATTTCGCTGTTAAACGTGGGAGAATTAATGACTGATCGAGGGCATTTTTTAAAATCAAACTTGAAATGAATTAAATCGCGTCCCCATAAATAACTGCACTCTGTGTAAATTCACCCAACCACGTAGACATTGCCTTTTTTTTTAAATTTTTTTAATTTTTTTATTTACTATCTCCGCGGCTTTTATCCATTCGGTTGTAATTAGTACCTCGGTCTGTGTTGCTGGTGTTTAGGCTTCACTGACAGCTCAAATCATAGGGGGGTGATACGGTCACAGATGTCACATTTACTCTGTCTGCGGGATAAATCAATTACCCAGCAACTTAAAATGAACCAACTGGAGCTTCACTTAATGTCATAAGAGGCCAACCTGCCCGCTCAAACGCGATATTGTCAAAGTGTCAAAAGTGAACTTTTGGAAACTGTGGGCTAGTTTATCGATTGGTCCCATTCTCCTTTGTAGGGACGTGTCCTCCACTATTCCTCATACATAACACAGCGCTGTCTGCTCGGAATTTTACATCTCCAGCTCACAGATTTAGGCTATTCCTGTGTGCAGAAAGACGCCCCAGCAGCTGGAATTTGTTTAGCGCCAGCTCTCAAACACTGTTGAAATCACGAATGCCCCTGCACTGCTTTTTTTTTTTTTTTGCGACTAAACCTTTACACGATCAGTGTGTAAAAAAAAACAAAAAAAAAAACACACACACACACACACACACACGAACGGGCCCGTATTACCAATCACCCCCTTCAAAGTCTGTCTGCATTGCTGCCGAGGACTAGTTCGTTTTACATGATTTATCCACGTCCCGTCCATGTTGTACAGTACAGACAGTATTTAACCACACCCCCTCTCTCGGCTGTCTCAAGCACAGGCTAACCGGGCTCATCCAAGTTCAAAGAAATAGTGATTTCTCTGCTGATTCTTCACAAGCAGAGTTGATGTATATAAGACGGAGAGGTCGGACAGCGCGTATACGAACATTAATTCATTGCACGATGGGTTTTTTTTTTTCTTTTTTTGTGCGCGCAGTCTTCCTGTGCGCAAGGGTATATTTAGAGTGTGATATGGTGAATGTGGAATGTAAGCTGGTTATGTAACAGGTTTAGCCATAAACAGAGGCGCGCAACTAAGAGCAGAAATCACCATCAGATCTTTTCACTCGAGACTGTAGTGGCTCAACCCGCTCCACACGATCAACCCAGTCGTTTAATTAGAAAAAGAAACAACAACACATACTTGAGCAGGTATTTATAAACCTCCTGAAGAGAAACTCTGTGACTTTGTGGGCTGGCACAGCCTGAACACTTACGTAATAGCGGGGCAAAGACAGGTAGTTGGGAGGCTTCGTGGATTGATTTCTCTTTTCACAAGTCTGACTTTGAGACACTCCTAACCTGCTGACCCATATTCACCCCACCCTTTTATGCACAGGATTAAAGTGCGTCTGGGAAAGAGAAAGACAGGAAAAAGAACGCCTTTGGTCTGTTATGTAATGCTGAATGGGTGAAAAAAAAAAAAAAAAGAAACATGTTCAGTGGGACAACCGCTGCTGCTTTAAGAGTTTCCCTGCACTGAAACTTTATCTTGACCCTTTTGCAAAGAGAAAAAACCAGAACATTAGATTGTGAATAGTATTAGCAGTTGAAGATTAAAGAAAAGTTTTGACAACTTTTATAAAAGTTATTGTAAGGTCAGTATTTATGTCTTTTCTTCTCCTAATATCCATCACCACGGTGCAGACGTCGTCTTCTCAAGTTTCAGTAGACAGTGCAAACTGTCAATTTTCGAGAGAGTTTTCATCTGTAACTTTGATCTACAATTTTAAAGAAAAACGCCAATCTATTGTAGTCTGGCTTTTAATCTACAGGCTTTATGAAAGGCTGGGTAATGCCTGATAACTGTGCAACAGTTGGCCTGTATTTGTTATAAAATGATATTGAACTCACCTCAAAAAGTAGTTATTTATAAATGTAATATTATAAAATATTCTGTACATTCACCAGCGAGGAGAGCAGAAGAAAGGTTTGCTTTCATAAAGAAATTACGGTTTAATTGCTTTATTTAATAAAATGTTCTATTAGGAATTATCTGCAATTGGTTAATTGCATTGGCAAGATGACTCAAAAATAAAACAATAAAAACCTTTATGGTTCACGACAGTGTTACAGACTAGTGGGACATTTTTGAGGATTACAGTTCTACATCCAGACCGGGCTCGTTCAGGACAGCCACAGAAACCAACATCTGAAAAGCGGCAGACACTTCCTTAAGCGCAGTTTCCTTCTTTACGCCGGCTGTATTAGACTTTCTGAGGATGCATATTCCTTATCCTGCATGCAGAGCGTTTACTGTTTTAACCCTGAGTGCTAATACCTTTTAAGTAGAAAGGGCTTACTTCAGCAAAAGCTCTGCTGTAAGACTTGAGTGGGTCAGAGAACAGGCCTTGGAGGGCTGTGGATATCATTACTGGAAAGAAGAAAGGGTGTTATTTTCATATAGCAAGATACCTCAGTTCGCAATTTTGGAAACAATCAATATTAATAGCTTGGTTATGTAAGGTGATGGTCTCTGCAGAGGCTTGAAAACACAACTGCACAGGGAAGCTCTGAAGCCGCAGATCTGATAAGAGCCCCTGTGTCCTCTGTTAACATTAGTTTAGTGTCCAAACGGTGTCTGTACCTGCGTGTGGTCATGACAGTACTGAGGTAATGGACTAAATGAACCACTACACTCGCTTTGCACATGCTTTTTTTTTTTTTTTTTTGGCTCTAAAAATGCTTGTTGTTGTCATTTACGGAGACAGCAAATCATTAAACATAATTTACTTCACTTTGAGAGAAGGAAGTGAAAGTGATGGCTGTTCATAAGAGACGAAAAAGCGTTTGTTTCAAATAACAATAAATGCCTCTTTTTACGTTGTGAAAGTTGTCACCTGGTGGAGTGTGATGTGGTATCGGACAGTGGAGAATATAACATTCGGCTTATTTGCATACCTCACGTTGTATCTAGATTCAGTCGCTTGATCTTTTTAAACTAATATCTTATTTTTATCATTTTATGTCATAATAACATCACAGCTGTTAAAGTGTACAAAAAAAAAAAAAATACCAGTATAAAGACTTGGTTTTATAGTAGAAAACAAATCTCACCTGACATTGCAGTTTTAGTAGGTGATCCGAATGAAAAAGGCAGAGTATAAAAATATTCACTCTTCTGTTAATGAACACGTAACCAGACTTTCATCCAGCAGTTTTATTTTTGGACAGCGAAATGAGAGCTCTCGGCTAGAGTGGCAGCATTTATTTAGTTGTTGTTGACACAAGACGGATGAGGTGCAGGAACACAGAGGCTTTTAAAAAAGGTTTTATACAAAATCTCAGAAAGCCTGGAGTTGGCATGGGGCTTGCACGCCACTGGAGTGGACAGCAACATTATTGAGACTGTGGCATTCTCAAATTCAATGAATTAGGGCTGCCTGCCCGCTGGAGAGCATGAAGATACAGGTTTAGGCTTATAGCTGAGCCTTCAGCCCGGACAGATCCGGGAGAGAAACTCCATTAGGAGTCTCCCCTTTTCTGGCTGGCTGCCTATAACATAATATCGAGTTTCATTTCTCTTACGTTTTCAATTCTTTAATATGGCTGAGGTTATAATATCATGGATTCTTTTATTGATACCCGTCAGACAGTTGTTATTGTGAGATGTAAAGTTCAAGCTCAGTATTTAACATATTCACGTAATGTTAATGTTAATGCTCCTCTGTTCAACCGTATGAATTATCAGTTTAACCGTTGCAGTAACATCTGCTCTTAGTTTAGACTTTGACACTGCTACCTTTGAAAACAGATCTTCTGTTCTCGTGTACTTCAAAGGTCATATTACATTTGAGCAGCAGTATGGTTATCTAAGCAGGATGTACCTGTGAATGTCAACAAAACATCAGGATTAGTATTTAAATGGGCATTGACTTAGATTTAGTCTCGCAGAGTGTGAGGCTTTTTTTCTTCCGTCCGTTTGAAATAGTAAGAACATGAACAAAAAAAGATTTAGGATCAGATACAATTTGTAAAGTGTTACTAAACTGACTTTTTCACAGATGTGAAATGGAAAAACTTTTTTTAATTCTTATGTTGTTTTCCACAGAGGATTGCTATGGTATTTAATATTATCTGATAGTCTATACTGAAAGTGCACTTTTAAACATTTTAACATTAAAATCTCACTCTTTTTACTTGTCACTGTAATTTTGTGTATATCGAAATGGATCCAAAAAGTGCCCAAGGTAATGTCAGGACTATTATCTGGAGCTATACAGCTCTGTGGGCAAATACGGAGCTGTCATTTACTTTAACATTTCATTTAAAACCGATGAATTCACGTGGTTATTTCCAGTTTCTCCTGATTGTTTTAGTTCAAATACTTTGCTTCAGTTTAGTGAATCAGTACGTTCTCCAGGGGGCGCTAGCAAAGTTGGATAATATTTTGTATATTCATAAATATCTGTGATGTGATTGCAAATAATCCAGCAATTGCTGTCTGTAGATTTTATTGTAGCATTTTTTTAGTGGCGTCCTTCCCTGCCAGTGACAATGTACTTGCTTACAGGATGTTGCTTGCTCGTACCAGGTATTCCTTTCCCTGACTAAAGCGCTTGACCCATGTTTCTGTCTAAGCCTAAACACCTGGTCCAAAAGCCTACAAGTTCCCTGGACTGAAATCCATTTGCAATTATATCAAAACAACTTTGTACAAATATCATTCCATGCTCTCTAGCATCTTAAATTGATGCTGTATTTATCAAGGGTCAAGGTTCAGAGTATTGTATTCATGTGTTTTCAATCAGCCGAGTGATTTTTTTTTTTTTGAGCTGCAATGAGTGTACAAGTTGTTCACAGGACATATTACAGGATAGTTTCACGGTTCCACAGTACACTGTGCGCCCCACGTAGAACAAAAAGAAACAGGATATGATTAAATAACTACTTTAATAAACTCCTACTAGAATGCATCTGAAGAATTTTCTAGTGCGGCTGCATGTTTGCGTATTTCAAAAGCTTTATTGTACATATATTGAAAGCAATGCAACACAAACCCTAATAGACTGTTTTAATTTAAAAAAAAAAAGTTTAGACATATTAAACTCTGCCTAGACCAAATCTGAAAGTTTTATCCTTGTGGGACATTTTATTTTGGAGTTTGAGTCACCAGTGGCTTAACTGGGGCTGGCGAGGAAGTTTCAACTGGTGACAGACACTAGATTTGATGTGCAGTCTCCAGTGGTGAACGATAGCTCAGATCTATGGCCCATTTACAGAAGTTTGTATCTTAGATAGAAAAGTCTGAATAGTAATGACCGGAAATACTCCAGATGCATTATTGGAGGGTGTTAAAGGAGTCTAAATTTAATGTGGTACACTGTGACCTCAGTACTGGTGCCGCTTGGCTCCATGCTGCTCTGTGCCTCTCTGATATGAAATGGGCCCCTTAGAAGAGGCCTAGAGGGAAAGAGGTGGTGAAAGGGGTCTAAGGGATCACTCAGAGGAGTTGTTATGTCACATCTAGCGCCAGGCCTTTCACATCTCCACCAGTGTGGAGGACCCAAAGCTCCCGAGCAGGTAGGTAATCCCCTCTCAGTGAAAATCCCAACACTCAGTCAGGAACTTTGACCAGTTTTATCTTTCCATCTTTCCTCTGCCTTTGAACAAAATCACGCTGGACACATATGTTCTCACTGCCTCATGTCATGAGTGTCAAGTCACGTAAAGCCGCGGAGCGTCTGCACACTCAGAATTTTTTTTTACCTCTTCATGCAGGCTGCAACACACTGACATGTGTTGAACACTTGAGAGAAAAGTCAGGAGTGTCTTCCAACACTGGAGGTTCTCGCAGACATTATGAGTATGTGCTGCGTGCTTTAAAACAGGAAGAGGCAATATAAAAACCGAAGTCTGTTATTCAAGCAACACACCTCAAGAGCCTCTTAACCGTTATTTATGTAGCTTTTTGTAGATTTAATGGCTCTCACAACGGCCCCCTTTTAAGGATGTTGTTGAGTAGTGGACTATCGCATCAGAATAAGATGAAAATGGAAATATCTGTTGCATATTGTGCCTGCAGGGTGGGTGCAGGAGGACGCATTTGTAGGAAAAGAAATCAATGCGCTTTCTCCTTCAGTTAGAGTAATAATAATCTAACTCAACAGTGTCTGCACTTATCGTGCCTTATGAGGATATAATATAGCTGAGATGGGAAAATGGGGTCTTGTGAATTATTGAAACTTTATTTATCTTGTTTGAAACACATCATTCTGCAGAATGTGTGTTTTTCTCTTTTTATGCATCACTCTTTCAATGAATATGATTTTCTTGTTTTTCACATTCTGCAAATCAGTTCTAAAAGTTTCACGAATTACAGTGGAAAATTGAGTTACAGGAGCAGAATGTTTTTGTAGTGCATGTACTTTGATATTTGATATATCACATGGGGCAAGGTAATGATATTAAGGAATGCATATCACATCCTTGGTTGTCATTTTCATCACAAAAGTGATGTCAGAGTATTACTTAACAAAGTTTATCTGTCACCTGAAATAAACAAAAAACTTTTGGAGACATGGGAGATAAAACAACTTGAAAATCAGTGTCATTTATTTTGGCTTGATTATTTATATTGGAATAACAAGCGAGACTTAATCTCATAAATAAAAAAGGGAGAGATACAGATCCGTCCCCTCCAGGTACAGCCGCCACTTAATCGAATTAGCTCCACTCTCAGGCTTGACGGGCTCTTCAAACACCCCTGGTGACTTCTGAGTGCCGATTACAATCAGCTACTATTTTCAGCCTTTGATTAAAATCTGGTGAGGTTGGACAGAATTTTTTTTGAGCACAGAACCAGCTAATTATTAACATCACAGCCCATATCTCTCTTTTTTTTGTCAGTTACAGAGGGCCAGTGGACTGGAGTAGTTAAACAATACCCATAAGTATTAATCATGTTGAATCACTGTGCGTGAAACTGTTTGCTTGGTCTTACTGAAGCATCTTACAGTGAGTGTGCTGTCCAAAGACACGTATTTAAACTGGAATTTGTGTCATAGAAGAGTGTGTAATATTTGTTAAGGCTATTTATATGCGTCTCATAGTGTAAGACGTGTCGGATTCTGAGAAATCATAACATTGTAATTTCTGTTAAACAATCCAGTTGTTTCGTACAGACTCCTACTTTTGGCAGACAAGAATGAAGAACACAACTCTTTACTCAGAAAATAACAGAGGATGATCACAATTGTTCATGCCTCACGCAGTATGTCACAGAATCATTGTAATGTGCCTGTCAAAGACAATTCTGCTCTTTTGTTACTTTGAAAAGGCAGCTTTTGAATATGAATAAGTCACTAATGAATATTTGGTTCTTGAGTGTGTCTGTGGATTGATTGCTTTAGGAGGCGTACCAAGACAGAGTGTGCCGCGGTGGGGCTCAATCAATGCGGCGATGCTGCTGTGCTGCTTCTTGACAGTGATTGAAAGACAGAGTCACTCTTTACCATGTATGATACACGAATCCTGCTCTCGTTCACTGACAAATATCATCTGTCTGATCAATCAATATTTGCAGCTTTATTTTACTAATGTCGTACTTAAGAGGCAATAATTAACGCCATGCTGGGTTGTTAAAAGCCTATTATTATGTGACAGACAGAAATAGACATACAGAAATAGGAAGATGAAGCTCTGTGGTTGATGTTGATAGTGGCATGTCTTCATGCGTCCGACTGTGAACTTACTGTACATTATGTAGAGCGTCAGATTTCCCCAGCAAACACAAGAAATGCAAAATGATCGTTGTGGCTTTCAAGTCAAAAAGACATAATTTGGTTGAATATTTTTAGCCATTATTATATTTATTATTAATTATTTATTATTCTTACCTAATGGGCGAATCCCAGCTCCATATATTGTGTTGCTGTTTTAAGATGTGGAATTACGAATAGCTGTTAGATAATTTGTATATAATCAGTTTAAGAACAGTACTTCAGTAAAGTAAATTAAGCTTCAATGCAAAAAAAACCCAAAACAAACGGACTTCTAGTTTTTGCATTACTATTTACACAAACCTTCATTATCTTATCTTTTTCAATAAACTACTTTCATTTTCTCATTAGTTCAGAAGTGGTAAATTCATTTGTGTAATTGAAATATAGTATGAAACAGTTTAACTGAGGGAATATTCATTCAATGTCATCTTGTGTTAAACAAGTGTGGCTTGTGATGCTTATTAATTTCTGCTTGCTCCACTTGCGGTGTTTGGGCTCTCTTTGCTGGCTCACTGCCACAGTGTCTTCTGAAAGAGCCACTTCATCTCTGTCAGGGGCAGGTGGAAATTTGCTGCACACTTCTAATTGGACAAAGTGCCTTTCAAACTCTGAGCCATCATACACAGATCAGATTATCCTACAGACCAGGTGTCAACAGGTTTTTCATCCCCCCCCCCTCTTCCATTACTGCTTTTTCCTGCATTCTTTGGTTGACTTTTAGATTCTCCCGATGCTCTGTCTCGTTTTAACTCCCTGCTGCCTAGAGGCCTGCGGCATAATAAAGCCTTGTCTTACAGATTAATTACAAGAAAATGTGCTTGTTATTTTGACTTTGGAGCTTTTACTGCAATACGACATTGAAACACAAGACCTCTTCTTATGTAGCTCCAGATCAAAATGGGTTTGAAGTGATTCCTCAAACGCTACTAATTTTGCCATCCACCAGGTCCCTCTTAAGTTTAAATCTCCTCATGGCAAAAAAAAATCTTGGTCATCTTTAGTCAACTACAGAAACATTTGCAGCAGCCGGAAGCAGAATCTAAGACTGCAGGCGAGCTCACAGGGGGCTTTAAGGTCTGCAGTATAGCTCGGGGCCAGACCTCACAGTTTCTTGTAAAAGTTAAATCTTCGTTCGATCACCAGTGAAAAGAACAGGCCTGGAGTGCTGTTATTTTCTGTGTGAATCTGCTAAAAACTAAAAGTGATGCATTTTGAATGAACTGTGCAAGTGAGACAGAATCTTGACAGAATAACGCTGCAGTTGTCCTAATGTGTGGACGTAAAATGTTGTGTGACTTCTTGCATTAATCGTTACAGATTAATTATAGAAAGAGCTTAACCACTGAAACATCAGGTAATGTTTTAGACAACCGTATTAAACCTTTATTTAACAGTTTATGGTAAAGAAAGGCTCAAGCCAAAATCAAAACTTAATATTGATCGAAACACATTTAGAGCTGCAACAACTATTCCATTAATCGATAAGTCAGTCAAGACAAAAAAATCAACATTATTTGAAATTACATTTTTCAAAATGCTGCAAAAAGATTTTCAGGGTCAGTGAGATATCTTGGTTTTAGACTGGTGGTTAGTGAAAATTAGCATATAATCGAAGGCTCTGTGAAAATGCAAGGAGCTTTTTTTTTTGTTTTTACTTTTATATTTTATAAACTAAATGATTATTTGTTAGTTGCAGCCCTACATCGCATCGCCTGTGCCGGATTGCAAACAACAAATAAAAAAAAAATCTTTGGGTCGTCTTGGTAATGGCACACCGATGTGAAAGTTGAAAAAAAGCAGCGCGTCTTTTGTAACTCTCCTTTGAAAGGCTAAAACTGGTTGGATGTGGCGATAAATACATCACTACTTCATCCACATATCAGGCAAACAACAAACACAATTTTGGCATACTAGATTGCTTATCTTGTCTGCACATCGTCAGCACAGATGTATTACCCTGTGCTGATTTGATTCTGGGCAAAGGAAAGTGGACAGGAGAGATTGATGGTGGTGTCCCCAGTCAGACAGATAACACCTGATTCTTCCTGCAGGGGGTTGGTCTAGCACACTCCTCCCCTGCACCTCCGATGCGTCGAAGGCTGTGCTGAGGAGGTGAACCATTCCTTCACTCAATGCAAATTCGGGGCCACATTCAGAGATGATCCCATGGAGGATTGAGCCAATGTGGCCCCGAGCACTCTGCACCACATGATCCATGCATCAGCCACACCTGGGAGAAACCCACACAGGCATTGGGGTCATTTGTTTAACACAGGTGCATCATGTATTTCAACTCACTCAAACAAGTACACGCACACGCTTGAATGCACTCTGTGCTGTGTGCACACGTGGTTGTAAATTGGATAAATGTCTACAGAACAGCAATGTCACTTTTGACTTTTTCTGGGTAAATGTACTGTGAGGCAATAGTATTTAAAAAAAAAAATGAGTAGTTGAAACTCAGTTTACATTGAAAGTTGCTACTAAAAGGTTGATTTCTTACCAGTGTACTGTCTCAGTACTTGATATCAGAATATATTAAGATTAATTTTTTGGAATAATTGTATGTTTTCATAGTGACGTCTACAAAACGTCCTTCCTCCCAGTCATTAATAGATTAGTCGAGCCACAGGAAAAGAAAATCTTAATGTTTGTTTCAGTTTTTTATTTGGCTAATATGCCAACAGTCACCGGTTCCAGCGGCTCCAGCATTCGCTGTGTTTAATGTAATTGTAAATCGAATCTCTTGAATGCCTCATCGTTGGAAGTATAAACAAGCGAAGTGATGACATCTTAGGCTTTATGGAAAATGGCGAGGGTCTTAATTTCCAGTACTTTGTGACATTTTAAACACTCAGTGACTAATCAGTTACTCAAAAAAAATGAGAGAAGAAAGAGGGAATAATCAAAAATAATTGGTAGCAGCACCACTATAATCTGAAACATAAAATAAAAACAATGCTTTCATATTTGGCACTGTGTTTCATTGTCATCTGCGGCTCTGCGCCATATGGATATGGAGGACATTAAAAACCTTGCTCATTGCCCTTTAAAAACTCTTTTCATACTGTTACATCATTTGGTATAATTTACCGGTTATCATCTGACTGTATGCCGCTACATCCTCAAACAGACATACAGCATAGCAAATTTTTTTTCTTTCTTTTTTTTAGTTCAACAACAAGGTGTGCAGCACAGGTTCTCAGTGTGTGAAGCAGATGGTGAAAGGCTAGTGTATAATAGATCTCAATATTAACCGTAGCGCATGCTGGGAGTGTTGGTGGATGGCACACAGCAGAGTAAAAGAGAAGCAATGACCTTCTGTCCCATCATTTACCCCCTTGTGCCCCCCATACCGCTCTCAAATTACTTTGTTTTAGCCAATTAAAGCAGCCGACTGAGTATCAAGCATGCTGCCATTTTTCGCTCACCTGGACCCATGTGACATTATCGCTCTGTCATCGGGAGAGATGGCTGTAAGTGGGAATCTCTGGCATGGCACCGTGCCACCTTAGACCCCACTGTGTTCACCAAGATTAATGCAAGGATTCCTCCCACAACTTGCAAGAATCTCAGTTCTCTCACACGTTTCCGTTGATAGTCCTGCACACAGCTCCTCCCCGCACAAAGCAGTGAGCAAAAAATATTTGTGGTGTTTATACCAAGCTCCAAGGCAGACTACACAGCTAGCGACTGTTCCTGCTTTACTTCTGTTATAAAAAAATTGCTCTTTATATACAAGGAATCTATTGTCCTTAAGTTGCCTTGTTGCTGATCAAGATAGCATATGCTGTGAAGTGGTTCTCCATCCAAATCCTTTAATGGCTCAATAATAGAAAGAAAAGACAGCAGACACAACAATACCATGGCACGGGATGAGTGAAGGACCGGAGTGTGTGGTGTTTAACAGCCATACGAGCACAGATTATGTGCTTGAAGGGGCTGAATTGAGTGCCAGCAGTGACAGTTGGGCTGGGAATTGAGTGTGCCTGGGACGTACGGCTTGACTCCGCTCGGAAACACCACTGGGTCCAGGGCTCATCTAGGCAGTTCTCCGCCTCCCTCCTCCCGTAGAGGCATTGTGGCCTGCCGTTTGCTCCGCTTCACCGGGGGAATGGACAGGCCCCTGCTCCTGCTTGATGAGCACTCACTAATGGCTGCTTCTTTGAAAGCTGACGGGCCCGTTTGAGGAGGAGTGTCTTTTACTTCCCTCCAGCTTGCCTTGGCTGGGCATTCGTCAGGCTGCCTGGCTTTGCTGTCCTGCCCACATGATGGTGCGCCAAGGGGCTGAAACGTCTGTCATTTGTTTTACTTTCAAATAAAAGTTGATGATTTACCAATAAAAAGTAAAAATAGTCTTTTGATGATGTCTGGAGGCATATGGAGAAAGTGTTGCAATAGCAACATTTTCAGCACTTTGTCAGGCTTGAAATAACAAAAGACAAAAGAGATTGTCTTTTTACTCCTCTGATAAAGAACAGTGTGCCCAGAATTTTGTGTAAAGCGAACAAGTGAGTATAGGAAGTGTGATTAAAATATGGCTGAGAACACATACTGAAGGCTGCATTGCATTAATATCGACAAGCTTTTCCTTTGTATTTTGTATCAGTGCATGTAATGGCCTGCCAAAATGCACTATGATGTCATAAAAGAAAGCAGTAACAATTCCCCCTCATTCATGTTTTATTTAAGAGAAGGTATTTTTACTGTTTTGCTGCATAATAAAGACTCCAGCAACAGCCTAGAGACGACGTATTCGTAACATAACCAAATAAGCTGTGCTTGGAATTGATCCCCTTGACAGTTTGCATAGTTTTTACAGCCTGTTAGACCTCTATAGTTTGGAAATATACACAAAGCAAGAACAGTGACAAGAACCTCAGTACAGTACGATGAGAAGAAACCACTGGCAGTCCTGAAAGGAAAGACTAGTGGATAATAGCTTGGTACGGTATGTTGTCTTAAAATTTCACTAAGAGCCTCAGTAAAGTTTGGGTTAATCTTATCTCGCTGGTACCCTTGACCCTGTCTTTTCACCCCAGCGGGATGGGCGTCTTTCCTGTTGCCCTCCTCTTTACTGGCGTACCAATCTGGAGCTTCTGGAGACTCCATTAGAAAGTTGAAGTCGTCCTTGGAAATCTCCTCTCTATAACTTCTCCTGTCTTCACTCTTTCTATCCCTCTCGCTCTCTCTCTCTTTCTCTCTCTCTCTCTCTCTCTCCCACTTTGTTTCACGTGCACTCTTTTTTTTCCCCACTTGAAACTAGGGCGAAGGTCAGAATGGCGAATTTGATATAAGAGCTGACGTGCTTCCATGGAGCACCTTGTCAACTCAAAACAATAGGTTTGCAGGCGCTGTTATGCCGAATAAAGAATGTTCGCATATTCCCAGAGAAATGTCCTCCACTAGACATTCCCAGAAGAGATGAGAACATTTGTCTGCATACATTTTTACCGGTCCTGGCCCAGCAGAAAATGGAGGTTGTAGCAGAATGAATTCATTTAACATGTGAGCAAATAAGTTATTTCACCTGGGAGATTGAAAAAGTCATCCAATTTGCATGTTAGAATCTTTATCCTTGATATTTGATTTGGTCATTAAGTGCTCAAATGGTCCGCAATGGTCGATCTTATTCAGCTGTGTGTTGATGGAAATTGCGGCTATTATTCTAACCCACAACACAATGTTGCAGCTCTATCTGGCTGCATAGTATGTGAAGAAGTAACAGATGTTAGCACTTGCATAATAGCGAGAAAAGCAGCTGGCTGTGGTGTCGTACGGCGGTACAAATAGTTTTAATTTGATCTGACTTTTTTGTCTCAGTGGTATATCTAAGCTGTCTCTTAGGTAGGAGCTTAACAACCAGGCTGCCATCAAACAGGTCAGAATGAATGGACACAGTCAGGTCCAAAATTGCTTCTCGCACAAGTAAGTAAACCGTAAAGCGTGGTTTATTTTCCCTCCAGACAAAACAACACAGATACTTAGGATATAATGATAAATCAATTACATTTCTTCATGGCAATAGACAAATTTCGCATTTTCAAACACAATATTGTGGTTTCATAAAAAAAAAAAAAAACGTTTCTGAAAAAGGACATTGTTTAGGGAAGAGTTTGTGTGTTGACAAATGGATGGATGGATGAATGGATTTTAATGTTACGGCTGTATTCACTTCTTTTGTCAGAGATCTCTCACCAAGCAGTTGTCACAGGCAGTTTCATCTCAAATTAAATTCATTTGGATATGACATTTTAATTGGAACACTATTCCCATTAATTGGACAAATTAGAGAGAGTCTGTTGGGGGAAAGGTAATCTCTCTGAGAGATGATTTGGAATTCACAATTTAGAATTAAAAATCAGCTGCTTGGCTTTGTTTATGTGGCAGCCAGTTTGCGGCAGTGCGTGTAGGCAATGCCAGCGCTTGAGGTCTCAGCGGCACTCAGGGCTCACATTGTCTTCATTAAAAGCGATTAAGGAATAGGTCAATTTAGCCTGCTTGGCTGGTTAGAGCCATGCATTTCTTCCTCTAAAATGTCTTTGTCTTCATCTGCCTAGGCTCTTTGCTCTCAGACAGTCACTCAGGCAGAAAATACGATCCGTCACTATTTTATGCATGTTTACATGTTTGATTGAATGTCGTAGTGAGTCATGGCAGTATCGTTTTAAATGTTGTCATTTTGTTTTTATTTGTGTGCAGATGTGTGCATGCACACGTGTTTGGGTTTTCATGCTGCCTCGCTCAGTTTCAGCGTACACGCTGTCTGGGTGCTGATGAGTTGCTGTCTGATTAGCAATGAAAAGTGCTGTTCTCCCTGCAGCTAGAACTACTGTGAGCATTTAATTACACTAATAAAAAAATCACCTTCAAATTTGTGCAGTTGATTTTATAAACACGTGGATGCAAAAGAGTTCCTCTAACAAGAGCATTTCAGAATAAATGCTGTTACTGAGTGGTCAAATAGAAGTTTTTAAACTCTTTTGTTCGTAAAACAGTTCAGGATTTGATGTTGTTTTATAAACTTCAGGCCAATTTTGCACAATCTCCTACTTAAGTGCTGTAAAACACAGTAATGTGATACCTTTTTTGACACTGAGTAAATACAAAATATGGTTCACCGTGCCAAATGAGATATGAACATTATGTGCTGCATGTTAAAATAAAAGCAATCTCTGTTGCCATGTCACTAATATTTGTATTCTAACTTTGGCAGAGGAACCTTTTGAAATTTCAGCCTTTTGTGTTCCATCCTATTCGGATCATGTGGTTTCTCAGCTACCACACTGTTGTGTGTCAACAGAAGCTAATCACATGTGACCATGGGAGTTTTGAGTGTGAACCTTAAGCAAAACTCAATTGTGCTTTAAAACGCTGTAGAAACAAGGTTTGATTTTCTACATATATATGTTTTTATCCCTGCCAGTCTCACTGAATACATTGCAGAGTGAACCATGGAAATAATGAAACTGACGCCTCTGGTACGAAGAAGCTTAAGTACAAAGAAAATAGCTTGGATGGTGTGGACGTACTGTAGTGATCACACAGAGTGGTTGAGAGCCCTAATTGGAGCTCCCTATAGTAAAATGTAAAGGGAAAAGCAGAATATAGGGTGTAAGGAGGAAATAAAAAGAGACAGACAGAGGGGGCTCCTAGATAGCGGGGCCGGGGGGAAAAAGTTCCCCCATGCTTGTCAGAGTTTGAGCAAGTTCAGAATTGATGGAGCCCACAGGCAGCACTGCTAATTTTAGTTGAAATCACCTAAGTGGTTTGGCTAATTTATCCAGGCTCCTCGGCCTCAGCCCCTGGTTTCTGGCTCTCCCCTGTCTCCCCCTCCCTCCCAGATATATCCACAAAGCGTGAAGGTACCAGGAGGTGACAGTGGGAACAGAAGGGTATTTTGTGCCCAGCTGATTTGCGGAGCACTGGGTAGTTTCAACCTGTGTCATACATTTGGATATTGTTTGACCCTTAACGACAGCCCAGGTTCAACCATCTATTCCAAAAAAAAAAAAAAAAATTAGTTATACCTCTCTTTATTTAATGGAAAAAGTGAAATTACATTTTAACACGAATGAGAATAGATGCAATCACTAATATCAAGATTCCTGTGTTTTACATTTCCGGTATTACTCAATACATACGGAGATACGAAGATTTAAATTTCAGGAGATTAATTTAACTATTTTCAAGAGGATATTGCGAACATGTCAGATTCTGTGTAATGATGGCGTGCCAACTGGTTTTGCTGAACATGCTGCAGCTTAACAAGCATCATTGCTGGCTTTAGAAATTTAAGAACAAATCAGATGGTTCCTTTCTTTTTGTGCTTTTGAACATCAATTTAATGGAAAGTTGAGGAAAGGGGATTTAAAAATGAAACTTTAAATTGTTATAGAGTAAATGAATGAGGTCAGCATAGATAAACTGAATATTTTGCTTCCCAGTAATTAAAATGCTCTCACACTGTGTAGAGGCAGACTAGAATATAAATCGCAAGTTTCGTCTGGGATCCTCAATGGGACTGGTAGGTTATTTTGTGTGGTTTTGTAGTCATTCACATGATGAAACCAGAGCAGGTTGTCTAAACTTGTGAACTGTCAGGGTGACAGAAGTACATCAAACTGTCAGACGTTGTGAGGTTCAGTGCGAATGCGAAGTACGCAGCCTGGAAAAGCATGCCAGGATGTCGCCTGTGTTATCTGCTGCTTGACTAAGGAGTTTGTACGTAGTCATTTGTGTCACACATTTTTGGTGCAAAGGATCTTTTCGACTTGAAAAACTGATGGAACTGCTCACTGCTAATTATTAAGTGACATCAGATTATTGAAAATGTACTTAATTTAAATTAGTGCAAGTTAACTTTCAAGTCTAATGAGTCTAGTAATATCAAATTAAAAGTTGTTAATGAGTTTTTTGGACAAGGCAGTTTTAGATTGGAGACACATGGGATTGCATCTGGTGTGATTTGACTAGAAGTTTTAACAATAAAGGTATCGTCCTTAATGCAGCAGATGCACCCTGTTGAAATTCAACTTCAGCTATTCTGATTTAATGAGATGTGTTAAATATTTAGTGAGAAAAATGTAATATGTTGTAAACCAGATTGTGTTAACAGCATGAAAGAAACAGTGAATTGGACACCAGGCTGGTGCAGTCATCCATTCAAGAATCAATCATTTTGAAAGAAAAGTGCAGCCAGAAGTGGGGAGGCGAGATGATGTGGCAGCTTTGGTGTAATATGTTAGCTTTAATGAAAACACTCAAATTAATCTAATAAAGAAACCTGCAGAAACGTCGTGGAAATACGTCCTGTTTTCAAAATATTTAATTTGCAGACAAATTAAATATTAATTGATTTCTATTCGCTGTAAGAAACAATTTAACCTCAGGTTCATATTTATCACAAAGCAGCACAAAAAAGGCTACTGCGCTGCACTGACCTGTATTATACATTTTTTTGTGTAGAAGCATTAGAACATGGCGTGTATGATAAGTTTGATTTATGTGTGATGATGGGCTTGTTATTACCTTGAGCTGAAGAGGGACAGACAGAAAACAGGAAGATAATGTCACATTTTATAACATATAAACAATTGCACCATGTACACAGCAAAAAACGCTACGTATTTTCGAGTTGGATTTTTTTTCCCCTCACAAAACCCAATCTAAATATTTACAGTTTTCATTTCGACATTGAAAGTGGTTTCTTGAATGAATTATTTTCAGAGCAGTGAGCAAGAGGAGATGTTTGCAGGCTTGTGTGTGAGCCAGCAGTTTTTGGCAGATGAATGTAGGGTTTTATGTGCCAAGCACCTGGTCAAACTGCAAACAATGAGGGGCTTATGGATTCTCTTTATCC
>JAPQRN010005228.1:1393-36487 GCA_037367275.1 Coranthus polyacanthus | reverse complement strand
AGAGTCATAACTGGGTGTAGGCAAACTGCAGAACTACATCAACAGTTGGTTAGAACAGCTTTCACTGGAAAATAAGTCCATTATATATGTTAACATATTAGTTAAGACTTCTTCTGAGGATACTTGTTTCTTTCTATTTCTATTTTTGGTGCCCAGTGTTTCTGTTCGTCTTGACAGGGTGTTTTATTGGATTTGTATCCGGCCTGAGACAGCCTTGAAAGAAAATGGAAATGGGCTCTACATCAGCGGTCTCACAGATGGACACATTTCACCTCCTGGCAGAGATTCAGTCAGAGCTGGCATCACTAGGCCATAAATAAAACCTTTAAAAACAGCAGGTTGGAGTTGGCAAAGCTGTTTAATGCTACCAGAGTTGAAAGAGTGCATGTGAGGAGAAATCATAGACTGAAATGTATTAGTACAGAAAAATGAAACACTGAATGTCACAGACTACACGGTGCAACAAATGGGTCTCTATTATTTGAACAGAGATAAAAGAAAAAAACAAAACACATTGTCCCTCTCTGCGCTTCTCAGTGTTAATGTCTCTTACCAATGGGAAGGCGTGGGAAATCTTGCCGTCTGGGGGAAGTTTGGCGCCGAAGCCATAGGCTGGAAAGAGTTTGTCACTGTCATAGTCCTGGATAATCTCCCCCACAGCCTTCAGCGCCATGGCATAGGCATTCATCTGGTAGGGACTCATGTAGTGCAGTGAGGTGGGCTGGGAAGGGTTACCTGTGGATGGAAGCACACACACTCAACCCACACACATACGAGGGATATAATACTACAGGACTGTTACATGGATAAAGAATGTAAGTAGAGCTTCCACTGAGAAAATAAAAGAGCCATGTGTAAATCTCTCTAAATGTTTATTTCTAATGTTAACTTGGGTATTTTAACATGGGGTTATGGTGATCGACTCGCTTTTGGAGACAGCCTCAAGTGGCAATTTGAGGAACTACAGGGTTTGGCACTTCTGCATTGGCTTGATTTTTCAGTAGTTCAAAACTAGAACTTAATTTATATCGCACCAATCACAATACACAGGTCAACACCTTACAATATCGTTCCAACCAGGTGTACAGATGTGCACATGGTCAGGTAGTTTAAAAAAAAAAAAAATCAGCATAGAAGCAGCCTATAATACAGGTTACTAGATTTTTTGTAACATAAGCTTTTGCTAGACAATTCACAATCAATGTGGGTGTCACATTTTAGCTAAACAACAGATTCATGCACAAGGACATAACAGTCCTACCGTTGGATGCTGTGAAGTCTATGGCCACGGTGAAATTGAGTTGTGTCCTGGTGGGAGACGCAGCACATCAGTATCATTCAGAACAGAAATGCTAAGACTGTGCCAGTATCTCCAGATGGGATCCTATTTACAGCTGTTCAGGCTAGACTGAGAAACTCATCAACGGCTCACTGCTGTTGTACATAAAGCTCAAGGCAGGGGATCTGCACCGTCGTTCAAACCATGTGGGTTTCTGAAGTCCAGCGACACTGTTTCAAAATTGAAGTGCTGATAACTACTTTTGTGCTGATATCCATTTTCTCCCAGATCTATTCGTATCAGAGTGAGAAACCCAAACTATGATACACATAATATTCATTACAATTCATTGGAATATAGAAATGTACAACAAAACACTGTTATAATGTAAGTGCAGAAGTAGGTTATGATGTTCTAGTTACGAAGTTTAAGTATTTCTTACATCTCAGTACATTTCCAATACGTTTATTAGTCATAGTGACCGTCATGTCTGCTGTTATAATGACATGGTACATATTGTCTTTATTTGTGTACCACATGATGGGTTATTTAAATCTACCTGCGATGTTAACAAATCCTTAATTAGATAGAAAGTTCACGCAGCAGCAGTCATTCAATTTGATTTTGCTCCCTACATTAAATTTGGCATTTGGAGCTGTATTTTTTATGTGTCTTGAAGTTTCAGCCTGAATTCACATGTCCACCCACTTGGCTTGCACACTAATAACAAACAAAATGAGAAAATTTGAAAATTGCAGAGAAGAAAGTGCAACCCTGACAAATGAAGAGCCAGAGAAAAGCTTGAGTAAACTCAACGACTACGTATAAAGATGGACGACACAATGCTATTGAAAAGTGAAGACACAATATCACATTAACAAGAGCTGCCATGTTGGTTCTTTGAGTCTGTGCAGCAGCCTGAATCATTGCCACCCACATGTCTGACAGAGTCTTGATAGAAATTGTTCTTTACAGCTGTCAATCGCAAACAAACTAAAGCAAATTTATGACATTTATAGACAGAATACGCAAAGTTAAAAACGTTCAAGTAAAAATACTCAGTGACAACTGGTTCACACTGAGGTGAAGTGGTTTAAAGTGAATGTCGCTAAAGATCAAATAGAAATGCTTGTTAATTAATAAAGATTCTTAGATTGCTTTTGCTAACAGTTTTAGGTTGTGTTGTCCTCGTGCATATATCTTTAACACAAGCAACTGAACAGTGATCACTTATTCCAAGATGAAAAACACCAGTGGCATCACTTTTATTACTTCTATTTAGCAATGTACGGTCTAATGAAGAGGATCCACTTTGATGTTTTAGGTTGGGCCTGGTAGGTGAAATGTTACATATTACTGGACCCTAGAAAGAAAAGTTAAAGGCTTTGACAAACTGTGAAAGCGTTTCGGACAACGTCATATGATCCAGACCAGCGGTTCGTTTCAGTCCAGGAGGCAGCAGCTGTCCTTACATCTATCAGCTCCTCAATCAACAGCTCAGGTCGTATGTTACTGTATGAAATCCTACTCTAACTCAAACTTTCTAACCATGATGATGATGACGATGACGAAGACCCAGCTCTTAATATTCATGTAACGGTACGAAACGTCGGTTGAAATTTGCGATGCATTTGGATGGAAACCTGCCTAGTGTGACCAACAAACTAGAGATAGAGAGATGGAGAAGAGCAGGGTGTCATCAGCATAGCAATAGCATTATGCAAATGTAGTTATGACAGAAATATAAATTATTGAAGTCATGTTGTCAGGCTTGATGGATTCCAGATTACATGTTATGTATTTAAGACGTATCTGAAATGTTGATACCGAACATTATATTTACTGACAATGTATTTAGTTTGCTCTAAACTATGTTTTCTGCACAGTCACAAATTCAGCAGTAGATCTGGCGTATGTTTTAAATGCTGCGTGCATCATATAAGAGGGGGTCGACACTGTCTGTACTTTGCTGTCAAAGTCTCTTACCCTCCTCGGATGAAGTCCACAAACGTATATTCTGACTCCACTTTGAAAGACAGCAGAGTCACCTTGGACAGAGTGAAGAAGCAGAAAGAGAGCAGACGAGAGAGGACAGAGACAGAGGATCACAAAGGAGCTCATGGCAAACACCATCCGTTTACTGCTCTGACATGTCTCTGCTGCTGTGAATCATGTCCACGAAACACGTGACAGCTGCTGCTTAAATACACTCTGACAGAGCTTACCGTCCCTGAATTGACGTATTTCTTCTTCTTGCCTTTCTTTTTGGGATTCAAAACCTTGGCCATGAGAGAGAGAAAACAGGGAGTGAGTTTTAAAAACAAATTTGCCTGAGCAGAAACGCTAAGTCATTCAGTATCTGTGTGTGTGTGTGTTACCGCAGACATTCTACCAGTGTGGATAATATATTAATGCTTTTTGAGAGCCACAATTCATAATACAAAAAAAAAATACTGTAATGAATAATATATAACTCTGTCACGGAGTTACTGGTGCTGCTGCAAGATCCTGAGACTTGATGAATTTCGGGATTTCCTGTACACATTCAGCGAAAGAAAGTTGGGAGAAAATCTTTGTTCTGCTCAGTTACCTCGCTGATCCAAGCTGTTCATGCCTTTGTTACATTCACTTGTGCTTTTACCTCGTAGACGTTGAACTGGCTTTGGCCTCTGGACAGTTCTCTGTAGCTGGTGGTGAACTCTCCGATAAAGTCATGACTAGAAACAAGACCGAGAAAACAGAGAGGAAACAGTTCAGGCTTAGAAATTGTTATGTTTAAATAGTGTACAGTCGTTTTGGAGTCAAGAAAATCTAAACCGACACCAAGTTAAGTATCGAGAATGAGACAAGGCCAAGAAATTGAGGGACTGGGACCAAGTCAAGACCAAGACCAGACCAGATACACAGCAAAGGCATTATACCAACGTTTTTCAAATAGTTACACAAGAATGGGATTGATGTGATGTGATATATGGTCAGACTGGTTAATTTTCTCACCGTAACACTGACGAAACAATCATCTTTAAGGTGATTAAACTTCTATGGAAAGGTGATACGTAGACACCGAGAGACAACACCCAGAACATACAAGCAGTAGGTGCTGCATTGCAGAATTTACGGTTTTGGTCCTGTTGGTACAGATGAACTCTCTGTAGTTAAGTTTGCCAAATAAGCTGATATCTCCTCCAGACAGACTTCTCTAAAGATTTTGGTTGCATTTCAAGCAGGAAGTTTTACATGAAAGCCCAATCATTTCCCTTGATAACCGAGCAGGATGACTCAAAATCAATTGCAATATTGCCGACAATAATTGCGAAATGATTTTTCGCCAAATCGCGGAGCCCTACACATTTAATTTTCAAACAGCAGAGTGTACAGAGTACAAATTTGACATACAAAGTGGAATCAAAATGCAGAACAAGTGTACTGTTCCAGCAAAGTCTTTTAAACTACGGGACAGCTGTGGCTGAATAAATAAATAAATTTAAACCTGATAATGCGGAAAAAGAAAAAGTCTGGGGATGACCAAAGTTATTAATTCAAATTGAGGGAAAGATATGTGTATCACATTACAGGAAAGTCCATTAAAAAGTTGCGGAGACAGTTCACTTCAAACAACTAAGTTCAAATACACGCTAGAGGAAAAGTCAGGGGAATCACTAAAGTCATTATCTTCTAGGATCCATAAATCTGTACAGAATTTTAATGGCAACTGATTTAATAGTTGTTGAGGTATTTCAGTCTGAATTTGACAGTGTGCATCGAAAGGGAGAGCGCGAGTGACGGTGATTGATTTTTGTAACGGTTTCATCATTTGACGCCGCCGAGATCCGCACCCTCCTGATTCATTAATTCCAGATTTATTATTCACAACAAGTGACGGGGAGAACACTAGTTGGGATTCAGTCGATTCCTATTTCCTGATGTTCTGAAAGTAAATATCGCACTGGAGGGGAAAATATGTTTTAAAGATTGATCTGAAAATGAGCTTTCTCAAAGTGTTCGTTGTTTTTGCAAGGAGGAGATTTTGACTGAGATAAAAAAAAAATACAACAATCACAGATCGGAACAAGTGTTGCATCTGTTCCTTCTCTGCATGTTTCACCTCGTGCTGCTGCAGCCTTGACGTTAACCTGTGCCGTGTTCAAAGTGAACTTTTTCTCTTTTCTTCTATAAACCGTGGCAACACAAATGTCCTCACGTCATTTCACTGACTGTCTGATCTGTCATCAAAAAACTCCTACGGGAACTGTTCCAGATCAGTGTTACTGTCGTGTGTTTACCGTTTTTACTCTATTAATCATATCTTGCTCTTTTTATATATTGTTGCTCTTTTACACTATATCATGCTCTTTATTTTTCTATCTCATATTAATTATAACATCTTTCTCTTTGCTGCCGAAACACCGTTAACTTCCCTACTTTGGGACTAAATAAAGGATTTTCTTATCTTAATTGTGTTGTCTGATCTATAACACGCATGGTATTAAGAAGTCATTTGAATCTTATATTTCACAACTACCAAAACAAAACATAACATTATTGATGGGAAGTAGCCATATTTTCACACAATTAAAATGCTTAATTAAAATAAATACATTAAAATGACATTCCTGGGGGTTAAATTACAAAACTAGCCCCTTATTATTTGTTGTAAATGTGCTCAAAATGTAAGGACGCCCTAAATATCACCACGGCACACACATCATCAGGTAAACATGTTTTGTCGCTGCTAGCTGACAAACAGTGACACAAAACGGGTCAGTGTTTGAAATGAGAAAATATGACCCTGAATAGATTTAATATGGATTCACATATTTACAGCCCAGACTATTTTTTCCCTCCTTTTTGTCATGTTGGGTTTCCTTTCTTCTTTATTAGTAAGGTTGGTCCTTAGAAATTCTTTGAATAATCTGAAGTGGTTCTCGACTTGCGGAAGGTGGAGAACCCATGAATTAAATAAAGTTGGTTGTTCAGGATTTTAAAAAGCTCTCTGGTGATTTTGTCCATTTCAAACACTGGTCATCTCACTCGAACCGACAGAGGAGCCGTTTGGTCACTACATTGATTTGTGCTCATGTGAACTTTTCCAAATTCCTCAGAAAAATAAGGAAGGATGAAGAAAAAGAAAGCTAAGCTCAACACATTATTTTTCATCTAATGGAAAAAGAAATCTCCTCCAGCATCATCAGACTGTTAAATATCAACTCCCTGCATGCCCTCAGATCACTTGTGCATCTCAATATACCACCACCTGAAGCTGTGCGTGACTCTACCACTGCTTCCTGTGTAATGCTGGTATTTAGAGGGGATTCCTCAAGGAGCAAACAACGAGTTCATCTCCCGACGGGCAGAGAGGAAGATGAAAGGGCGAAGACAGGAAACAGACACACAGCAGAGGTTTAAGTAAAGGCAGAGGAAGATTGAGGAAAAAGAAAGCACAAATTCAGTCTACAGACTCCAGTAGGGGGTGACGTTTGTTAATATAATTCTGTGTTTTTACCCGTTTCTGCCTGGCTTATTATTAGTGGGTACAGATAATGCTGACCAAGGTGAAACTGCAGCAGGTTCCCACCGTTCTTCACACACCCTAATGAAGAAACCGTGTACAGTCTGTTAACTGCAAGAGGCAAGGACCTCAGCTCCAAAAATGAAGCCATCTCGCGGAAGTACAAATCTCATTTGTTTCATTTGTAATCTCTAATAAGCGATCTGGTCCGTCTTTAAATTATTTCTCCGTTAATAAGATCTCAGTGTGAATAAAAGGCTTCGGTGTCAGACGTTGACAGGTCTGTATGACAGCTCGCCCGTCAAGTCGGACTTTCAAAGTTTCTGTTCATTTATTGAAACGTATTTTTTTCCTGACAGAGAGCTCCACCGTAGAAGTGGTTAATAACTTAAACTAAAAAAAGACTGGAAAATGACTTTGTTTGATGAAGTTTACCGTTTTACAGAGTCAAGAAGCTAGCGTTTTGCATTAGCTCAGAAGTGCCCGTAAGGCCCTGAACAGGCTACTGACGACTGATCTGCTTTTGTGGAACCACGCAAGTAAAATATCTCCCTTTCTCCTCATGCAGATCAGGTGATAAGGAATTGGAAATCTGGGACAGGGGGATTTGTAAAATAACCACAAGAAATTTAAATGAGACAGACTGAAATTTATGAAAAGCAGTAACACAAGGCCATTCAGCCTGTAAAGCCCACATGGTTTCCAATTAGGCCCACAAATCTGTGAGAGCAGCTCCTGCAGTATTTTACTGTCAGTGAAAAAGAGAAGTGGTGTCAGAGGTCATAAACTCTGACCTCACGTCCACTCCGCTGCACCCCCACTCGCCCACCCCCAACAGTTGCTTTTGATTTATCATCCAGAGTGTGCCGGGCGGCTCGAGTCCTCCATCTACTCAAATAGCTCATAATAAAACAGATACAGCTGCCCCCTCCTAGGTCAGACAGAGCAAGGTGTGACATTTGAGGGGTTCGGTGTAGAGCTGAAAATGAATAAAGAAAAAGAGAAAGGAGAGAAGGAACAGAGTGTGAGAGAAGATACCTGCCGTCTCTGTCCCAGTCGTAAACGTCCACCTTCACCGTCCTGGAGGGAGGCGAGATGAGGCAGCGGAGGTGAGATTCACACAGAAGGAGGGAGTGAGATGGTGAGAAAGAGACACGGCAGAGAGGCAGAAAAGACAAGTCAGTCATGAAGTTAAACTTTTTTTTGCCTTGGCTCCAAAGTCTGCTTCAAAACACAAACCAGGTTAAAAAAAAGAAAAAACCCTTCTGCATTATAACACCATGATGATGCAGAGCGCAGAGAGGATGCAGAGTCGATGATCATAGCAATCGTAGCACATAGCAACGGTCCGTTATTCCTCGTAATTGACCATAGAATGATGGTGTAGGTTCTGGCACTTCTGCGTTGTAGGTAACAGATCTTCTTGACCTGCCAGACCGGCTCAAGGTCCTGCATTGACAGAATACACCATTGGCTCTACATTGGAAAGTGTATTGTGGGCGAAGCTTCAGCCTCTCTATTGACCGGGTGAATTTGTAGTCACTCAGACTTCATGTGCGCTGAAGTAGCAGGATGGTTGAAGCGATGAAAACATGGAGAGGACGTACAAAAAAATCTTGACTGCTTGAAAAAAAAAACAGTGTTTGCACTGTGGGAGTGCAGTAACAGACATAGTGTGTGGCTGTTTGTTGCTGTGTTGTCGCCATGTTGGTCTCAATAACACCAGCACTGGCCTGAGACTGACAGCACGGCCGACTGCTGGCATTATTCTGGCCACCACGGACTTCATCTCCTGCAGCTTCACGCTTGATCTGACCGTGTAAAAAGTGGATGAAGAATCTGCGACGTCACACACTGGCTTGAAGAAGCGTCGTCTTGTTGGCTTTTTGGAAACAGAGGTGACCATATTAAGACCAGAGGGGTGAAACTGCAGCTGAGTTAAAAATCTGGGGAAAAACACCAGAATTCTTCTTTCTACAACTCTCTCTGCTCTGTCCAAATCAAAAGACTAAATATTAAGACAGATGATATGATGTTGTTTTATTCCACTGTGGAAAAGTGAAGCCAAAATGTCACAGTTGTGGGAGCCGCCATGTTGCTTCTGTGTGGAGTCACAGTGTAGAGCAGTAGAGCCACGTCACCTTTAACCCCCTACCTGTCTGAAAACGCCTGTGATAGCACAAAATCCTGCCGCACCGGGTAGATTTTCTACAGCCTATAAATAGAGTCAAGAGGAGGTGCAGAAGTCTTGTCTCCTCTCAAACCATTTGAAGTACAATATAGTCAAAGAGAAATATTGTTTTGCAAAATGACGACAAAAAAGTATCTCACACTAAACCAGTTCAGTTACATCCTACACACACTGTTGTGTTTGATAACGGTAAAAGCCAACGTCACGTAATAAGCGCTAGTTGTTCTAATCAACTGACTAGCCATATAATCTGATGAGAATTAACGGGGGTCTATGGGGATTGACTCCCTTTTCGGAACCAGCTTCAAGTGGCCAATCGAGGAACTGCAGTTTCTGGCACTTCTGCGTTGACTTTTCAGCTGCTTGAACCTGACACGCATCTTTTTTGCTGGAACTTTGTGATGCGGATCGATGATTTGTTTACTTTTGCTTCGTGTTTTGAAACTCCTGACAATGCACTCTGAGCCATGCCATAAAACTGATGAGAGGATATGTTATTCCTGATTTTCTAATAATACACAATAGGCAACATGGCATACCTAGTAAGAGCTGCCATCTCACATTTACTTTTCTTCAGTTTTAGCATTTCACATGGCAGATCAAAGATTTAATAAGGGAGCGCTCGCTATAGTTGGTGACTTCAGGCAGCTACAAATATTTAATTGATGTAGCAAACTGTATTGTTCTGCTCAATGATGAAACAATAAAGTTTTAAAGCTCAGACTGTTCCCAAAGCAGAGTTTATAGAGCAAATGTTTTCCATCAGCTTTGAATGAATAAAAAAACGTGGGAACTTATTCATTGCCAATAAAACATTATTAATGTATCATACACATAGGATATAAACTGGATGCAAATGATGATTATTGCCTCCGTGTGTGTTATTATTATTATTCTTTGTGTTTGGATACCTCCGGAGCCTGGGAGGTGAAAAAACACTGATCCATGCTCTTGAATTAATTCATGCTCTCAATTTAAAAACTTTTGCTCTCGCATTAATAATTCATGCTCTCGTTTTAATATGTAACGTATGCCTCCAGTTCCTTTTTGTTTCACCAGCCAAAGAACCAGATCTCGGCCAGGAAAACTGGTTCCAGAGCTGGTCCATAACCAAAAACAGGGGCTGGGGGGCGAGAAGTAGCAGGGAATGGAGGTGACAAATGGTTCAAAATGTGAAGCATAAAGTAATATACATTTTAAAAAGGACTTACTAATTGGATTGGCTGGACTGCACGTACACAAAACATCAGAGCAGATCTTGTCTTGTTAAATTAAAACACATTTTAATATGAAACAACGACATTCGTGCCAGTTTGGTAATAACAGGTAACGTTAGCGTCTTTCTTTCTAACATTGCCGTTGGCTCACCTACAAACGTATGAAGACCTATACAGTGACGTGTGGTGGTGGTGATGGTGGCTCTCCAGACAATGGAAAAGCAAACCGGTTCTTAGAAGGTCCACAACTTGCACAAACCATGAACCGGCACTAGCACTAGCTGAGCACCAGGTTCGTGCTAGCTACAGCGGAGCTAAGACCTGAGCACGAAACCCTCACAGACTATAAAGAGAAATGTGATAGCACTTTGCAAGATATGATAGACTGCTATATTTCTGGAAATTAAGATGATCCATTGTGACAGTAGATGGATAACTCAGAAAGCTATTTAATATTCTCCTTATGTGCACTCGCAAGTGGCTTAGCTGACTGAAGTAGCCAGCCAGCATTAGTTTTGTAAAAGCTAACTTCATCATATTAGTTTAGTCGACTGCGGCCCAACTTCCCTCTATATCTGGCACTGTTCGGCCTGAAATAAAGTCCTAAATGACGCTACTTTTCCTCCATCACGTGGTGGCGTACCTACCCCGGAGAATCTCATTTTATACAGGATACATCACTGCAATAATGTTATCCTTTCTCTCACTGTTTGTGTATGAGAGAAGCAGAGATGGCTGATAAATCCTTGTTACACAGTAGAATTTGATATTTCCAGACAATATTGAATTTGTCAATATACCTTTTCCTCTCTGGTAGGGAGCTAAAAATAATCCTGTGACGTATTGAAATCTAATGTTTTAGCTAGCTACAGGCATTTTATTAGCGTTTCAACCCATGGTTTCATAATGTTGATTGTTTTTTCTTCCCGCTGGACATGGTTTTCAGACTATGACACATTGTGCTCTGTCTCTATTGTGGGTTTGGGACTTTTTATATATTACGCTTTTCACTTTCTTCACTGCCAAGGCACTTTAGGGACGAGATCACAGAGATCACAATAAAACGGTATTAAATAAAAGTCATCTACAATGCGTGTGTGAAGTTTATGAGCGTACAAGCCCATGGCATTAAGCTGATAAGTGAGAATAAATAGAGAGCGTGAATTATTAAATCAAGAGCACAATTAATTAAATTGGGATTATTACTTTTTTCTCACCATGACACCTCTCAGGCTCAGTAGATATGTGACTCATTACAGTAGTAACTGCTCTTGGAGTGTTGGTGTCATGTAAGGTGTTCTTGCTTATGTCTCTGTGGAGCATGTTTTATTCTGGCTCTGACAAAAACAACTGTAGTGTTTCTAAAAGCAAGTTTTATGAGGGTTTTACCAAGCAGTATACACTAAAAGTAGCAGCACTGTCCATTAATTCTTTTAAACTGTTACGATGCCTTTATATTTTTAGGTGCAAATGCAAGAAAATCAACTTTTTTACCAGTTCATTACCAACTTTTACCAAGAAGTGAAGATTAAAGCCCCCTTCAGTATAATAATTTGAGTTAACTGCTTTTTCCTTAAAGTTTAATAAAGTATCTTCAAAACTTATATCTTCGTTCACCCTCATTGAAAAATGTCAAAACAGGAAGGAACATGCCAGTGCAAAATGGTGGACTAGTGATGAAAACTCAGGCCTTCATATTTTCAGGTGATTATATATTAATGAAAATATAATTAGATTAGATGATTAAATTCCCCCAGATCTTACACACTGATCTCACTTTTGTGAGAAGACCTTGCGTTTATGTGCAGTTACGTGCGGCCAGCTCTAAACACGATCTGGATGTGTAACGTTTCTCTGCAAAACGAATTTGCTCTGCAGTTCAAAGACTAGCGCACAACTCTTAAGGTGGAACGTTGTCTGGCCTGTTACTCGCTGCATGAGGTGATGCTGCGAATCAATCAATACACCTTAAATGTCGACTTTGATTCCATTTGTTTCATCTCTTGCGTGACATATGCTTTAGTGATGATTGACTCTTCAAGCTCATAAAGAATGTACATGGATTTCTACTGGATTATAAAAAACTGCACATATTCCTCTATGGGAAAAAATAAGTTGTTGCAGTGTGTTCAGCCAGCACCACACTTAGAAAGCACCTGTGACATAATTTTAACATGATGCTATCGGCATGCTGATTTTAATTTACACTGTGTCCCAGGATACATTTGTGTTCACGGTGCGAAAAGAATATTGACATACGTGTCCCAGAACACCTCCAAATGTGTCCCGAGAGACTGGACTTCAATAGGTCCTGACACCTGGCGTCAGAATTGTCCACTTGTGATCAGATCACTCAGGACGCATGTTAATGCCAGGCCTGAACAGGGCCAGAGAGCACAATGAATGAGTGCTGAAAAATAGTCATGCATCATCTATCGGTATGGGCTGATGCTCACCTTTCAGACCGCCGCTGATAATTGAGATGTCATTCACCAATAATAGCTCCCTGTCTGATTCATCTGACTGCAGCTCCAAGTCCAGTTCAATATAACTAGTTGTTAGAGTGTCTTGTTTGAACCACAAGGATTCATTTAAGTCAAGATCATTAATGGAAACTGTGAGCTTAGTCTGCTTAGTGACAAAACAACATGAAAACAAAGCAAACAAACAAATAAAAAGGATAGTATACCAGCATCGGCTATCAGCCAAATTGTTATGTACTATCGGTATCAGCCCAGAATTTAAAAATCGATGCATCCCTATTAAACAATACTTGTTTGTTGATGGAAGAGGACTTGAACTGATATACATTAAGAGTCGGAGCCAGAAAAACATCAAATATGCGTCTGCTGTGTTGATCACCTGTCATAATCTCCATTACAGAGAGCTCGAACGGGGATGGTAAACGACTGCCAAACGGGATTCAAATTATTCTTGATCACCTCGGTCTTATGGCAGATGGTGAACCTGAAACACAGAGAGGCAACTCAACATGTGGAGGCAGAAAAAATACACTTTTGTTAATGCAATACAGACTGATAGGTGCTAGAGTAAACATAAAAGGTGACATAGAGATGTAGAACGGTTTGAGCTCCTCTTCCTTTATAACGTTCCCCTGAGTAAAGAACCCTTTTATATGTGTCTACAGTTTTACTCTCTGTCAGCAATCAAAGGTAGCTCATGTAGAGATATACACAGACAGACTCTTGCATATATGCTGGGTTAAATGTGCTGCAAGAGACAGCAGAAACAAACTGCTCAAAAAGGGTTTTGATCCTGAACTGTATGTCTGAAATATTGAAGGACACAGTGAGCACAGATTAGAGTTTTCCTGTCTCAGTGTCAAGGAAATCGGTTAGTTCTTCCATCTGATGGGCAGAAAAGCTTTCAAACTCCTTCTGGGACTGGATCTCACAGAAATCGGCTGTTGGATTTTCACTCGCTGTCGGTAACGAGGGCAGCGTGGTGACAGGAGAGCGGCGCACTCGCCTCAGCCTGGGGACTGACAAATGGGCTGCGGTGCAGAGGAGTTGCAGTCTCTCTAACAAACACAGGCTTTACACGCACTTGACAAAGACACACACTTACGTCCCATCCTCGTTGCTCCGGTAGAAGACCAAGAAAGGGTCGGACTTGCCAAAGAAATCCTTTTTGTCCAGCTTGTTGGCACAGAACTGCATGGTGGCTATGTCCTGGGAGAACAGCAACAAATTATGTTTACATCGACTGACATACAGTTCTGACTTCCATTCTCACTTTGCGCATTTATTACACATGAGTTTACTTTTCCTTGAAAGATCTGACTCCTTTTAAAGGCTGAATGGTTCAGAATCTACAGACTATGACTTCTTGGGACCATAGACGTAGCCACCGTGATGCCGCACACTGGTAGTTTGACCATTCTTCGCAACATTGGTATTTTGTTTTTTTTTTTTTTTTTGGAGGCAGAAGTGATCATATTTGGTCAAGTGGGTGGAGATGGGGAAGAGCGAGGGTTGAAACTCACAAAGCTGATGCTAATGCTAACTTCAGGAAAACATCAGGCACACTGCTAACAAGGAAATGTTACGTCAAGTCTGCTACTTGCTAAATGTTCACACATGCACTTTTGGTTGATAACAGTAATAACAACTTGACATAATATAAACACACGACAGTTTAATTGGCCTAATGCTGCCTTAAATGGGGATGTGTTTTCTCTATTCTCAAGAAGAGTCAATAGGAAAGATTCTCTCTTGTGTTAATCTCAATTTAAAGTGGAAATTTTCTGAAAGCTCTGAGTTCAAGAGTTTCGGAAATGATGGAGGTAATGAGAATTCAAATGTTGTTCAGTGTTTTCCTTCGTCATTTTTCCACTGACCTCATCGTTTCATTACACCTTTGCATTTCCTGCACTATGCTACCCGTTCGTTAGCTTGCTAAATTACTGGCAACAGGGCTGTTTAGAAGCCACTAAGGCTGTTGCCCAGCAGTGGTGTCGTCATCATTCCTAGTACACGTCTTCCCATGTTATAATTACAAGCAAGTTCCATTTTCCAATTAGCTTGCAAGTAAATGTGCAACATTTTTGAGGGCCTAGCAACACTGGACACTAGTTTTTTACACCTGTTTGCACTTTATGTGTTACAACGCTGCACACAAGCTCTGTGCTAAAGCTGGAAACTGGACCGTTGCTGTGTTTACGAACATGTAAGTAAAGATGCCTGACAATGAGATGTTTCCAAATGACTTTGTGACTTCGGAAACTCACTGTATGAATAACTTTAACTTTGACTTAATGAGAGGATGGCAAAGGTCCTCAGCCGACACAAAAACAGGATTCCCTTGCTGAATCAATTTTTTTCTCATCATGAATAAAGATTGTATTAATGTGCATTAATGTGCATAATTTACTCAAGGTGATGCTTTCAGGGTCATTTGGGTGATTATATCACTAATGTGCTCGTCATGATTTGAGGAGAAGAAAGAAAACAACCTATTGATATGATAATGACACACACACAATGCCCTCATTTATTCAAAGTACAGTAAATGAACAAAACATTTCATCCATTGTCATTAAACACTATTGTTATTAACTCTCACTAATAAAGTACTGTTAGTTCAGGCAGAGCTTGTATTGATTGACTGGCGTCAGTTGACAATGAGCTTGATTGGCAACACATTTACTGTTTTCTTCCTGATCAGATTTAACGGCGCCTAAAACACACGTTTACTTTGTTTTGGTTTTGTAAAATGTGAAATAACTAAACATCTTGACACGGGCCTTTGTCTGTTTTTCATTTCACTGCTTTGTTGGCTTGTTTGCATTTTTATTTCACCTTTTGTGCTGCCTCTTTTGTGCAGCACTGCTGGACTTCAGAGAGATTCCAGGCTCCTCCTGCATCGCAAGACATGATTTCTTTGTGTTTATGCGTATGTGTTCACATGTGCGTGTTCATTGAAATGTTGTGAATCAGGACACGGCACGGTCACCGGCAAACTACATGTAATTCATCCCGAAATAAATGGTTCAATTGAAATGTCCTGCCTGACATAGTACAGTTTGACTGTGTTGTCCAGTGTTTAAGTGTGTTGTTTGCTGCTCTTTCTCTGTGCTTTGTCGAGGCAGATGGACGTCCACCCTGAGCCTGGTTCTGTTAAAGGGACTTTCTTACTTCGCTCTTGGGGCTTTGTTGTGTTTTTCCCTCCATAATATTGTAATGCCTTGACCTTACTTTGTAACGTGCCTTGAGATAAATGTGTTTGTGATGCAGCACTACATGAATAAAACTGAAGTTAATTGAATTGAATTCAACGTATAGTCGTGGTACAAAATACAATTTCGATGCAAACTAGGTTACTTAATGTTCACTCCTATACTTGAAAGTATAAGTTTATAAAGTAAAAGGTGAGTCAATTTAGTCCCAAAAAATACTGAAATAGTGCAAGCATTTTACTAGTACAGTGACAATACTAGTGCATAGTTTACTAAAATATACTTGGGAAATATACTTGAAGTTTCCTTAATAAAATGAACTTGATTTATACTTCTTTTTTGTGAGGATATCGTGGCAGGTCACAAGGACTCTGCCTTGACAATAGACTCTGTTTGTCCTTCTTCTTTCTATGTGTATAGTTACATATTTACAGCGTGCCTCTCTTTAACCTATATGAATAATATTAAATTGCCCAAACAACAAAATGGAGCAAATATGCCAATACATGTGAATGTAAGCTACGAGTCCTGAAGCCCTTTAGGACGGCCGCCTCACTGCTGTACAGCTGAACCTCCTTCACATCCATATGCATGATATGGATGAAAAGATCTCCATTCTGTGTATACGTTACAGCACAACGCGTCCCAGTATTCAAATCTCCACCAGCATGGATGTAATTGTTTTTGTTTGCATGTGGAAATGCTGTAATACCATGGTGGATATGATTGTGGTGCATGTTGAGCCTGAACTTCTCCCTCTGATTGGAGTGTCTGATTATTTACCCACCATGACAAGAAAAGTGAACTTTAAGGCCGGATAAATAATTCATGAGCACCTCTCATCATCATCACTTTGAGGGAAAAGTTAAAATTCACTTTCTTTCCACTTGATGTAGATGACAAAATTATTCTGAAGTCTGTGGGGACATTTAAATTCACCCAGGCAAAGTTAAAAATGGAAACACAGAACGTGACTGTCATGAATTCTGAATGCGGTGCTTAACTTTTTAACCTCTGTCTTGGACTGTTTATCTCACAGAATGTGTGTGTGTGTGTGTGTGTGTGTGTGTTTAGGCCTGAGTGTGATACTAACTCGGCAGTTACTGAGCTCCTCGGCTGTGAAGATGATAGTTCCACATTTCTTCCCTGGAATCCCACTAAAAGAAAAAAAGACAGAGAAAACAGAAAGATATGTTAAGGATGCATGATTCAGGTTTCCATACAAATGGCAGACATTTTAATCAGATTTTCAGTGACCTGATAGACGAATATGCAAATTGTTCAATGAGCCATGTACTGCTGTTACTGTATGAATATTTAGAGTTGGTGATGCTATCGGATTCAGTAAATCATCTAAAGACCAAAACAGAGACTGTCTCCTCACTACTGTACAGCCTGCAGTGTGATCTGAACCTCCTTTACATCCATATCCTTGTATGATATGGATGAGGTGGATATGGATTGGTGTGAAGTTTTCTCCAAAACAGGTGGGGAATGTCAACAAACGCAGAGCCCAAAACAATCGGTAAGAAGGGCTAACTTCTTTTTACCTCTTGAAATGATTTGTGTAAAAATGATCTTTACTTGACAGCTTTCGACCTGTGCTGAAAGCATTTCAGTGTTCAGTGGTTTTTCTCAACGTACTCTCCAGAATATAATGTCGCTTCAAACCACAGGTACGTTAGCCTGGGAACCAGACGCATCTGCCTGAGAGGAGAAAGGTCATTTCTCTGGCGGATCAGTCTGTCACTGCTCCCATTCAAACTGATTTCCACTGAGCCCGGATTGGGTCGAGCCAATTACAACCATTTATCTGATATCAAGCGGGTCAGATGTGGTTTGGTACAAAAATGAGCTGAGAGGGTCCAGACGGATTCTCTTTTAACAATTAGTCTGCCTACGCCAGGTTGCGGATATGAATGATCTAAACATAATTTTTCAATTAAGAATCAGCTAATGTTTGACCTTTCCTCAACAGGGAGAGGAAGGTGGTTGATTTACGAAATCCAGGACTTTGGCATCCTCACCCCGTAGGTTTTTAGGTTCAGGCATTAAAAGCATTTAGGTTAGGTGAAATACTACTCAATACAATGTCATATTTTTTTCTCATCTTTTTTTCGGTATCAGACCAAGCCCTCGTATCTTTCCATAACCCTTACATGTGCTATCACTGTCTAAACCTAGCCATAAAAATTGTTCAAAATAGTTACATGTGAATGTAATTTCTGAAAAAGAGCATGAACAGTTAAAACACACCGATATATGCATGTTTTAAAACGTTAGAATGAAACATACTGTATTGTTGGTTCAGACATGTTGAGATTACAGGTTTGCTGAAACCCAGTGGCATCATTTTATTTCGGGCACCTTGAACTTGATTTAATACCATCCTTCAGACACAATGTCCACACGATACGTTTTTTTGTCAGTCCCTTCATGTCCTACCCTCATTCACCCCTGTCACTTGACCTTTTCCGGAAGAAAACAAAATGTGGGCCTTGATCACCAGCTGGTAATTCAACATAGATACTGAATTGGAGACGTTTCTGTCCTTGTTCTCTCTGCTAGCAGCTGTATTTTATCATGAATCATCATCTGTAATGCTTCTAATGCACAGAGATGAATACACAGATGAAAGACGGAAAAAATTGTGTTTTAAAATGAAAACATATTAGTGTGGATGTACTCTGAGGTCTGATAAAATGTAGTTCCTGGAACTTGTCTCCAAAGCAGATGGAAACAAAAGCAGAACCTGAACCCATGTTTACAGCCTGGTACAAAGATGCTTTTGGTCTCTGTAGCTCATTTCCCTGTTCATGAAAACTGTACGGGGGTGAATATTTATATAACTCTATTTAAATGACTTTTCTTTGCCGACAAACAGCCCTGCTGTAGTTGTGTTTGAGGAGGAACAACCAACACAGTCAAAGGATGATGTTAGACACATTTTTCATAAAGTTTCTTACTTTCTTAATTAGCTAATGTTAGCATTAATTCTGTATTGTGTGTTTTGTCAGCTAGTCTTGTCTACTTAGAAAGTAGGTCAAATTACTTGGTGGCATTTTAACATAACATTTTCCTTGTTAGCAGTAAGTTAGCATTAGCGTTACCTTGGCACCCCTCACTCTTCCACACTCCACCTTCTTGATCAAATCTTGCCACTTCTCACTCCAAGGTTAACGGCAAAAATACCAAACTAAAGGCTTCGAAATGGTAGCCACTGTGACGTTACCCATGTCCACTTCTATTGGAGTCTAGTATGTAGACACACAAACACGCTGCACACACATGCTTCAGTCTAACAGTGGTGTTAGAAAGTTGCCTTTGTTCTCGTTTTATGTCAAGCCCTTGGTTCCCATAAATTAGCCTTCTGCATGAAGCTTACTTTAAATATAAAACAGGCCAACGCTGACTCTCAGCACTCACTTTTATCACATACAGAAAGAAGAAGAGACACATTGCCAATCTTGTGTCTGATCTCTGCTTCCTAATTGCTCTCAGGGGACACTGGACCTTTCATTTGGTGACGAATTACAGAACAACCTCAGTAATTGTAATGAAATTGGATCTGGATTAGAAACCAGGGCCAGAAGTCATTTCTCAAAGAGAGACATCCCCTGGCAGAACAGAGCTCAGCGCCGCCATTTACTCTGCTGCTTGTGAAAGTGATGCTTTTGTTGCCGCTTTTGTCCTTATTACTTCATGGACTGTCTCATACACTCGCTCTGAACTAGCAGACAAGCTTTTAGCTATTTCCTGCTTCTTCTTCATCTAGGTTTTGGACGCCTGGAGTCAAACCTGTGAAGTTCTGAGAGACTGTTTCAAGTAAGACAAATTTCACAACTTCACTGCACTGCTACGTGTAAACGTATACACGCATAATGAAAAGCAGATCATTCATAGTAAACAGCTTACGGTTTATAGACTGATGGTGTGTCATTGAGCTTCCATGCAGAAACGATAAATATAGATAATTGCGCTTTTATATTTATATTTGCTTTTTTAAATAACGCTATTTGTTTCTCATCACATCCATATTATTATGATGGCAAAAGTCCACACGTTATTTGCTCACGTAGAAGTACACAAACTGGAAAAAAAAAGACTGATGAAAGTAGTGGATTAAAGGTCCAGTTTAGGGGTTTTAAAGAAGGAATCTGCAATCTTCATCTTCACCACTAGATGTCACTAAACACCACACACGAAACCTTTAATATCATGCAAAGACTATTAAAACATTGATACTTCAAATAAAATAAAAAATAAAATAAAATACTGAAAATAATAAACAGTAACTTTGCTCCAATGTGAAAATCAATGTTCTTTTTTGTCTTGTTATGTCATTTTCTTCCTGTAACGTCTTTTCATGTGTGATTTGAGCTGATGGACCCACCAACGGATTGACTTTTCTATGTTCCATATTCCTAGCAGATATGCCCAAAAATGTGGTTTGTGAGGCAACCCAATGGGGACGACTGAAGGACCGGCTGACCAACCAAGAGATGTATGCACCGTGGACGCATCTGGAAATGCATTAAAACATTAAAGTACCAAGTCTATTATGAAAATGTAATCAGTCGAAAGCACTGATATTTGTGTTAAAAATAGGGAGTAAAAGGATAAAGTTTATACTCAAATAAAGTAACTCTACTTAAGTTCAGTCACAGTTACTTCCCACCTCTGACTGTGGGTAACCTGGCAAGAAGTACAGTGAAACCCACCCAAGACTCTCTGCAAGTTCAGAGTCCACAACTAAGCAAGTATAAAAATAGTAATTTGATCACAGGTGATAATGAACAGATGTTAACCAACAGCCACATCCAAGTACTTTCCAAGCTGCTGTGCTGCAGTGATAAAATTCAGATTTTATAACAGTACAGACAATAACTGCACAGTGATTTCAGCTTTATTTACTCGTAAAATGTGCTCAGAGAGACACTAGGCAGCTTACGTCAATCGTTTGAAAAGCACTAAAACAGCAAACCATAAATCTGAGGCCGAGAGACGCAGACGGGCAGCTGATTGACAGACGAATGTTTTGCTCCACAGACGAACGACATGACTGACAAAAATACAAAACATTTACCACTGACATGCTGCTGTGTTGCACCGTTAAAGTTACCTGTTGTATTGTAATTTATTGGACGCTGGTGATCCAAACTACACTGTAGGCTCTCATTTCCAGTCAGAAGTTAGAATTTTCCATTATTTTACTTGTGTGGGTCGCTGGACTGGTTCCTTTCTCAGTGTTTGCGCTTTGCTTTGAAACACAGCTTCACACTCGCTCACAGACACACATCTGTCCAGCCTTTGGCCCGGCCCCTCCTCACCGCCTTGACTTATCTCATGCTGTGTGTGTGTGAGGGGATTACACGCTGTACAATTAAAAGTTGTCAAGTCAAACCCAGAAAACAAGTTTTAAAAAAAAACCTTTATCGTCCGCCTGATAATTCCCCGTGGCTGCAAATCACACTCCGCCACACAACATGACACAGCAATTCGTTCCATCCACTTGAAGACGAGCTGCAAGTGGGCCGCCTGATGCCGCGCTGTGATTAAAGCACCAGCTGAGACTCAAGGGTGCTGTCGTAAACATCCGTGACACATACACAGACACGCCCCAACACATGCAAATAATGCATTATGCTTCAGGCAGCTACAGCTATTACTACTGTACACGCAAACAGTCTACTCTCCTTGAGCGGCAGTTTCCTGTGTCCTTGAACTCGAGCTTCACCTTGCTGCCAGTTTATTGTCCCTGCCACTGCCTCTTTTGTTAACACAGTCACGTAACCTGGCTGTATGAGGGCAGGTAAAACTCAAACACCTCTACTGGAGCAGGAATTAATTCTTACACCGCAAATCCTCTCAGTGTGATTTTCTGTTTTAATCCATCTCCGTTGACCCTCCCACTTTAACGAACGGAGCTAACAGTGATGTATGAGCGTCTGCGGGCTGCAGCCGCTCCGATAATGACAATTGCGCGGTCACATGGGGCGATGGGGGATACCTGCAGCACGCACACACACACAGACACACACACAAGCCTTGCGGAGGATCCTATTCACATTCCTGCCTCAACACCGCAGCCTAAAGTGCAGCTACTTGACTAAAGCAGAAGTGGAGTGGAAGGAATCGATACAGCTAAAATGAAGAAAATAACTGAAAGATGGAAGTCATCAAAGACAGTGTGTGCGTTTCAGTGTGTGTGTGTGTGTGTGTGTGTGTGTGTATACAAGGTTGTCAAGTGCTTCAGCTGGAGTTTTCCCACACATTGCTTGTCCTCCTCCCACATCTTCCACCGCCTGATGTGGGCCCCCACTCCCACACGTTACACAAGATGTACACACTGTTACACAACTCGAAAACAACTGCACGAAAAAAGACCCCACACTCCTCCTGCTTTTGTTTTTGTTTTTTTAATGAAATAATTATTCTAGCAAATGAGAATCACGCTTCTATGATGTTCGTGGGACTAACGAGAGACGGAACAACGAGCCATCAGGGGACGGTACATCCCCACAAAATGGAAAAGTGGTCCTTGTGAGGTGAGCTTAGTTTCATTGATTTTGCCTATTGACAGCAGAGGAGTCGAGTAGTTTCAGAAAATGTCACCTTGAATCAGTCAACGACATTTACAGCTCTGGGAAAAAATCTCATTTCAAGCATTTATTTGCAGAAAATGACAACTGCTCAAAGTAACAAAAATGAAGTGTTTTCAGACCCTAAATAATTATTTTTTAAACAACACAATACTAATGTTTTAATACAGCAAGAGTTCAGGAATCAATATTTGGTCAAATAATCTTGATTTTTAATCAACACTTTTCGTTTTCAGTTGGTTCAGGTTCATTATATGAACAGGAATTCTACCATTTCCCACAGAGGCTCAGATATCTTGACTTTTAGGGTCATGCTCCATGAAAGTGGATCTATAGTTGTGCAGACCTAAAACAAAGAGCTGAGTCTTTGAAGACAGTCCACAGAGTGTCTGACAGACTTTACTCAAGTATCTTCAGATGCACAACTTTCTTTGAAGAAATTCTGATTGAATTTGCAGTTGTTGTTAGTTTGTGACTGTGTTAGCTCCAGACAACATTAAAATATATTCTATAGGAGAGGAAAAAGTTTGGAAACACTGCTTAATTGTATTCTTATGTGAAAAACTGAAGCGTATAATGGGGGGGGGGTAATGCACTGATACTGATACTCCCACAGGGAACTGAATAAACTCCTCTGTCATAGTAAATTAAACTTCAATCAGTGAAGAAAGTACAGTATCAGAAACAGAACCAGTAGTGGAAAATGATGTTACAATAAAGATGACTTGCATATTATATAACCTGCTGGTAGCAAAGTAAGGATACTTGTGCAGAGTACACGACATAATTAACAGAACTCTCAGCCATGAATGTGGGCACCGACCCATTGGCCTCCTGACTGACTGTTCACTGAAATAGATCCCTCTCAGGACAATAAATAAATGCATGGAAATGAATGGAAGTGCATCATGTTCATGAATCAGTGTAATGCGTGGATGGCGTCCGCTGCAGCCTGCAATAGGTGATGGTTTCTTTGATGTGGGGGTGTGACTGACATGACTAAAGGAGGACATACAGTCTTCATACAAGTGTAAGCAGTAACAGAGAGTTCAGGTTTATTTTTATCTGCAAGATACAATTTCGATTTCTATATTTAGATAGCTTCTACAATTCAATACAATATTTCAAAGGCATTTATTTTCATTGGTCTTTTAGTGCATGTTTTAGGACTTGTTAGATGACAATGTGCTTCCTAAACAAAGTATTTTTAGCATTCAAAAACACTTAACACTCACCTTCTAGCTTTTCAGTAGCATTCATTGAAATTCTGAAATGTTCCTTTCAAAGGCTAGATAATGTTTGCTGTTTAAAAAAAAGCATTTTACAGTTACAGCCATATCTGGATAGGGACAGATCTACAAATCCAATTTCCCAGCATCCCTCTGGTAAGGTAGGTGAAGTGTTATCTGAAAAACCCCAGGTTTATTTTTTTTGTATACAATAAATAATACAATAAAAAACGATAAGAAATAAGTCTGATCCATTTTATTATTCTGTAGAATAATAGTAGTGTAGTAGAGTTTTACGAGTTTAGTCCAAATAGCATCATCTGAACAGTGATGCTAATTTAGTGATTTTCTAGATTTGGCGACATTTATGACCCCTTTAGTGACTTTTCAAAACGCACCTGAGAACAAATCTAGTGATTTTTGACCAGACTTCCACTACCTTAAAGAGAGTAACAAATGTTTCTCTGGCTCTGTTTAGATGTGGCATTAAAATGTGTCTTGAGCGATCTGATCACATGTGACCAGCTCTAATCAAAGGTGTGAATGCATTGACATCTCATCACTCAGGATGCATTGAGATCTGATCACTCAGGATGCATTGAGATCTGATCACTCAGGATGCACTGAGATCTGATCACTCAGGATGCATTGAAATCTGATCACTCAGGATGCATTGAGATCTGATCACTCAGGATGCATTGAAATCTGATCACTCAGGATGCATTGAGATCTGATCACTCAGGATGCACTGACATCTGATCACTCAGGATGCATTGAGATCTGATCACTCAGGATGCATTGAGATCTGATCACTCAGGCCATATTTGGAGGTGGTCTGGGATGCATATGTCCACATTTTTTTAGCAGTGGGAACATGAACTTGTCCTGGGACAGATTTAAGGATGCAGCGGACCTACTCTGAGTAAGTGAAAGTCTTTTAAAGATGTCTGAAATTAAAAAAAAACCTACAAAGATATATTATGTGTACTTCATATGTATAGTCCTGCCTGAATACACAGAAAGGATGATCTACCATTTTTTTCTCTGCGAGGAAATAGAATATCCCCAGTTTGCATAATCCTGTTGAAATTCATGTACATATTTTAAGCACTTGAACATTCAATCATAACTAAAGCATATGTCATGCAAGAGAATGATCTACTGTCTAATTATTGATATTGAAGGTGTCATGATTCAGTGTCATGAATAACAGATAAGAAAAATTTCACCTTAAAAGCTGCTAGTTGTTTTTGAACCTCACAGTGAATTAATTTTGCTAAGAAACGTTGCAGATCCAGTCTGTTAAACTCAAAATGAAAGCTTGTGCTATGTTTCAGGTTATAGATGAGCTTTCTTCTTTGCATATCGAGTGGGGAAGTCAGATCCAATCTTAAGTGATCACTTGAGACGCATGTGAAGATGTATTTTAATGCCAGGTATGAAAAGACACGCATGTGATCAAATAACTCAGGATGAATGTTAATGTCACGTTTGAACAGGGCCTCTGACTCTCTGCACTGACCGTGTTCAGGGTCCAGACAGATACATGGATGAGCTTTGAACAGACGTCCCTAACGACCAATCACTGATCTCCTTTGTTTGCTCTTTGACCGAACCAAGGATGGGTATTGACAGGTCATATCCTGAGATCGTCTCACAATAATGGCAAGTCCTCACATCCGACATCTGTGCGTATGGGAATGGGTTAATAAATGTCTTTCATTTTTTTCATGTTTTATATTGTATAGAAGACCAAATATGAACAGGGAACCTGTTTTAAACCTGTTTTAATGAAAGTGATGCAATAAAGCTAATGCATTGTTTTTGCAAAGGTGGAGCTTTAATCTTTCAGATGTCTGAGAGAAATGTAGAGAAACTGGGACAGCTTCTTCAGATCTGCTTTAACAGTGATATGAGACAGCACATCATTAACAATAGTCATGTAGTATTCATGAGTCAAGATTAAACAGAACTTCAAATGCTATCAGTGAAATATTCAGCCAATTACCACACAACTTTAGATCCTTGTGAAATTGAATTAAGTAAAACTTTTTTTTACTCTGAAATAGAAATGGTTCTAATCTTCACAAAGAAAAGTTACAGTTTGGTTTACATGCCATTAGTGCAGTCTGGTTTCCTTCCATTTTCATGGGAGATTTCCCACTCTGAAATAATCCCATTACTGCTGTTCACATTTGAGTTGAACTTTGCTCTATATAAGCTAATGTATTCTTGATTCTGTTATTAATTAAATGCTAATCAAATGCATCATGAGGGAGTTGACACTAACTACTTTTTTACCTTTATTTTAACCAGGCTAGTCCCACTGAGATTTAAAAAAGTATTTTTTAAGAAAAACCAGGCCAAGACAGCAGTAACACAATAAATATTCATGTTGAAAAACTCTACATAAATCAATGTAACACAAAGAATGAGGTCAAAGTGACATAAAAAAGTAAAACAGTCTTCATATAAACACTAACAGACCTCTTTATCATTGTCACCACTGAGAGTGGTCGTAATTCAAAGTGGATTTAAAACAAAGACGCTCAATAGGGAACTTTTCTTTAGGGCTGCAATGACACAGGATACATTTTATTTAGCTTTTTATTTGTCTTTCTCGAGGGGCAAGGACCTCGGCTCCACAGTGAAGCCAATGCAGCAGTATCTTAAGGTGTAATCCCGCTAACGGCCACTAGATGCTGGCTCCAAAAAGACCTGGCTCCAATAGACTTACATTGAAGTTCTCTCAAAAAAAAAAACTAAAGCCTGGCCCACACTTGAGTATTTTAAAATCCTAACCAATTTTGAAAACTTACCAGATAATTCTCTTCAATTTGAAACATGTACACACTACAAGTTATGACAATAATGCTACACCATGCACTACAGGGCAAACATTCAGGGCAAATTAAGACCAATCGTCACCCAGTCAGGCTTTATTTCACAGGATCTCTGTACATTATCCAAATTATTACACAACTACTCACATAATCAATAATTTGACAACAAGTATTAATCACATTATTGATTTAAAGCCGATGGCCAAAGCCTATGGTTTGAACTGTGCTCATAAAAATAGAAATAATGGTGGAATGCTATCACTGACTAATCAAAACAGACTATTCCATATCTGTAATAACCTTCACCAACACAAAAATAAAATAGGGCATACAGGTTGCAAAAAAAGGTTGTAAAACAGTCATTACTGCTCCTGCTTTAAGCACACAGTAAAACTTGAAGATGACTTGATGAATGTGTCAGTGTTTGTTTTAGCTCATCTTTAAGCATTCGGACAAAGAGAGAACAAAAAGAGAGATTAGACAGAATATAGAGACAAAACTCCACTAAAGCATGACCAATCAGGAACAACAGGTCAACACTGTCTATTGAAATCACAGCCGTTTTTTTACTTTCATGTCGTACAAAAAAGAGCTGGAAAAGTTGTGCGTCGCCCACTTCACACAGAATGTTAATCTGACTTGGAATTGTTTTCGTCTTTACATAAAGACGCTATGTAAAAACATTAGTTACTGTCATTAGCTACAGTACATTACCTCTGTGATTGCCAGCACTAATTCTGTCCTAATTGAGATCTTAACATGAATAAAAACTTTTAAAGCTCAGACAGAGGCTTCCAGGATTAATAATGACAGCAGACAAAGACTGCATTTATATAAATTACTGGTGAACAGATGGTGAAGTATTTGCATTCAGAAAAAAATATGCATCACTGTCACGGTCAGGTAACATGAACGAGATCTGTTAAAATATTTCAATGAAAGACGAATCAGCCCCAAGAATTATACTGATCAACTAAAAAGAAGTTCATTTGCTAGTTGTAAGGATCACTGTTGACTTTAATTGAAATAACTGGACTCGCAGTTTCCCCTACAGTTTTTTTCTGATTGCTCAGACATGGTCTTTGAAACTCTGCACATTAACCACAAAACCGTACACCAAACCAGCAAAACAGTTCACATCTCTCAGAAAAGCAAACAAATCCTCCCAAACCCTTCAAATGGCCAGAAAAACAGATGTTTTTGCTTCAATACATTACACAATGTTTCGTATAAACACACAGAGCAATAACTACACACTGATAGTATATCAACACTTTCGCTTTTTCTTTTTCTTTTTGCTGCTAAAATGACAAAAGCACAATAGCAGAAGCAAAAACATTAGTGCTATGAGAAAAGAACAAAACAAAATTGGTTAAGTCTTGCCTTGTTTGTTTCTGACCATAAAACTTAATGCACGTCACATGCATCGAGACCAGTGTTCACAGTTTTTCTACAAGTGTGTTATTAAAGAGGCTGTACGTTCAGTTTGTCACACTTGGTAAATGCCTCGTCTACAAGGGTTAATGGTCTCAGAAATCCAGGAAGCACTGCTCGTGTAAAAGCATTCAGATAAAACTGTGAACGCACCCATGTTGCATCAGTCTCGACGGACGGGGTGTTCCAGTAGCTAGATGGGTGCCAGTTTGTAAAAATGTTACAATAAACATGATTTCTCTTGTTTCTTTGTCTGAATATAGGTGCATAAAGTTATTTTTCCTTGAGGGAAATGTGCTACAGCTGATAATTATTTTGTTCTGTCATGTGACAGTGTAATTTCCACCTCTAAAGTCATTCTAAATACAGAAAATGGAGCACTCTCTTCATTTCCTTTCATCAGGGCTGCAGTGATGGCCTCCAGCAGTTTGCCCCATATAGGCCAGTCCTCATCACATCCACTCAGCACAGAGAGATGTATTCTGAGGCCAGTGTGACAGCTCCGGAAGCCGTGCACATCACTGACCCGAGCCTCGCCACCAAATGAAATGTTGCCATGGTGACGTGTGATTGGTAATTGGCAATAATAATGGTCAGATTGGTGGACTTCCTGAAGGATGAATATGCATTGAATCAAGGACACCAAGATATGAAGATCAGGTGTCCTTCCTGAGTTTTTAATAAAGCAGCCACACAGCTGAGGACTTTAACCCTGAAGGGAACAGAAAACCCTTCATATTAAAGATAAAGTCAGCTCAGTGGAGTATTCCCTTCCCATTGGTTCATCAACTCATTGTAGCCCATGTCTAAATGAACTCACAGAACCTTGAAACTTCATTTTATTTGAGTTAAAATAAAATTAACTAAGCCTTACGTAAGCCTATCAAGCCACAGTGGAACAGGTGTTAACATGCAAACTGAGTAAATCTGTGACAGACTAAGTAACTCAATCATTAAATAGATTGCAATGGACTTTATAAAAAAAAGAGATGCTGTTCTTTAAAGTTTATAACGTCTGTTTGTTCAAAATGAATTGAATTGAAATGTTGGACACAAACTTTAAGTCGACATGTGTTTCGTACTTTTAATCCACAAAGCTCACAGCGAATCCTCCTGAAGAAAAAGCTAAAAGGGATTTCATAATCCACCCCCCCTCCCCTCCGTACAAAAAAATAAACATGGTCCACAACATATTCCAACAAAAAATGCTGCCATTTATCTCAAACATGCAACAAGAAATTACACACAAATTCCAATACTGCACAACATGGTTTGAACACTGCCCTCAGTTGCTGGTTAAGCGTCAGCCTGGGTTGATATGAATGCACAAAAACAGTAACACTGAATGTAATATGTTCAGAGTAGCAGCACTGAATATAAATGCAAATACCAATACAAATATTCAGTTCTAAAAATCACATTTTGCTCCGATATTAACTATTTTTAAATGTTCTCAGCGCAAATGCTGATAATATACATTTATGTTAATTAATCTAAAGCATGCAATTCATTAGATTTTTTTAATGCCTCGACAGCTCTGCTTATTACATAATAAATTGTTGCAGGCTTATATTGCTGCCTGAATGTACAGTACCTCTCCTCTCCTTATTTTGTGCATTTAGCTGCATCTAAAGACTAATGACTTTTCAAAGGTTACATGTAATCACTAGTTTTTGTTCTTCTGTCATTATTAAAGTGGTAAGAGGCAGAATGTTTGAAAGCATGGGGAACTCTGAACTGCTTTTAGTCTTCAGCGTGACTGCAGATTGTCTTTTTATATGGTGCTTTTGCAGCAACCAGGGGAAGTTTATTGCACCTTTCCTGTATTTACCAGAATGGCGAATGGCTGCTCAGCTTTCTGACATTCAGCCATTGACAGAGACAAGGACAGGAAGAGGACATCTGTGTGTGAGTGCGTACACATAAATATGCATGTTGTTGTGTGTGTGTGTTTGTGTGTGTTTGTGTGTGTGTGTGTGCACCAATCACCTGTGTGTGTCTGTCCCTGACCTGTGAGCCTGTTCCTCTGACAGAGTGTCTCTGCCCATGGGGCTGTGTGGATGGGGAGGAAGGCTGGTGTGCAATTTGATTACATGGGAGGGAATAAGGCTGTGGGATGGAGGTGGGTGACCGGGAAGGCTGCCTTCTGCCACACGTACATACATCTCCATCCCTTTTTCACCTGTCACCCACTGATGGGGACGACAGGGCGGCGGAGAGCCCGAACATCTCGTTCGGTGTTCTCTGATGTAAAACGTTTATGTTCTCCAGAGACAGCAGAGGATGAGGGATGTTGGGAGGAGAGGAGGAGAGTGGTCTTTTGGGAAAAGTCAGAGGGATGTTAGTAAGACTGACTATAACTAGGAAACAGAAAGGAACTGTTTTTTAAATTATTTATTTATTTACAATTCTACAACTAAAAGATTGAAGTCAGACATCTATTAAAATTCCACACATGCTGGCTTTAGTTAATGTCAGATGGATATTTGAAGTATTTAGATGGAAAGTGGGTTGTATAGCAGTGTTTTTAGCCATATTACTGGTGGCTGAGTGTGTACACATGCTTTGAAGTAAACATAACCCCACATTGTCATAGTATGTTTTTTCAGTTACTGGTTTACAACCATGCAAGGTATAGTTGTAAAGTGTTTTGTATGAACTCATCATTTCTATATGTAGACCATAGTCTTGCATGATCTTTTACACAGAAAAACGACATAACTCTCTTGCAAAAGCTTACAATTTTTAGACTTAGCAGCAGCCACAAATAGAACAATGGCATCCACAGCACCTCTAACAGGATTGACAGGTGCCGTACAAGATAAAGGAAGAGGGTCACGTTTAATCGCACCATTTTCTTAATTGCTCGAGGAACAGCTGCTCTATTTTGTAGGTGTATCAAGGAGCCAATGAAAAGAAGCAAGAATAAAAAAGAAAGAAGGGAGAAAAGGGTTACGGAAGGACTTGTGTGTTTTCTGTTCTACCCAGTGTCCATCATCCGTTTGGACGTGCTCAGTGTATCTCAGACTTACTGCTGTCCTCTCTGCGCCTCTGTGCTGCTGAGAGAGCGAATATTCCCGAGGACTCTGAGCTGAGTGGAGAACAGAGACGATGTGGATTGAACAGAACAAACTCTTAAGTAGCTTACCCAATGCTTATCTCGCTTTCAGTGTGGGTTCCCTTATGATTCCCTGTAACGGGTTAGCCCAGCCACCCTGCTCAGAAGACTAATTTCTGCCTCTCGCAGTCACAGTCTCATTCTGTTGGGGAATTCCCAAGAGACAATCACCTTTTGTGAATGAGTGGAATGTACATCCCCTGGTAAATTGAGAGCCTACAAGTGGAGTGTGAGCTTTGTTACATTATCATGTTCTTATGGGGTGTTTGGTTTCTCCCTGGAATAAAATAAGAATGAAGTAAGTGGACGAAGCCACCGTGACGTCGCCCGTTGGTTTGTGGACTGTTTTGAAACTTATCTCGTTGGGGTTTTTTTTGGGGCTTTTGTTTTGGGCTTTTTTGGAGCCAGAAGGGACCACGTTTGGACAAGAGCTGGGGAAGAGCGAGGGGTGGAACTCACCGAGTTAATGCTACCGCTAACTTACTGAAACCACCACATTAACAGACACTTTTTTAAACATCACCAAGTAATTTCAGTTACTTGATAAATGTTAACACACATAGCTGTGTTTGACAACAGCAATGCTAACTTCATGTATTATATAAACACACTAATTAGCGCTAGCTGCTCTAATTAGCCGGCTAGCTGACTGACCGCACAAATCCCAAAGATTCGGGATGAGACCAAACCGTTTTAGAACATCGTCGCAGTCTCATTTTGACTCAGTCTGGCTGATGGCATCGCCTGTGATTCAGCTTGTCAAATCGCCAGAGGCTGGTTCTCGAATGTCGCATCATACAGTGTGTGTTTTTCTCAGTATTTATGGGCTGTAGCTCACCTGTTACCACTATCAGTGTTTTCGTCTGTAAATCCTGTCTCCCTAGTCCATGCTTTCACTGCTTATTAGACGTGACACCAACTTGTCTTCAACAACTACTGCTGGAATAGACGGGAGAAATTCTCAACTCTCTTGTTTTTTTTATGTTTTTACCATTTCATCAATATAAAAAATGCAGCTGTAGGAATCAACGCACTGTCCCTGGACTCATTCATATTTTGAGATGCTGCAAATTATATCCAGCTACAAAAAGCCTGAAAATCTGTCTGTTAGAATTGAAGTACAGAGACTTGTTGGTATTGAAACAATGCAAAGCAATGTCTCATCTCGTTTCATTGGTCTGAACTTGCAGGTTTCAGAATGTTGCAGTCCGGAGCTTTGCAAGTTGCAGGTCGTCTCGTCTTAAATCTTTGGTCTGAACTGAATTAATGCTAATATTAGCTAATGTAGCAAAGATATTCCACTAATTGCAGCTGCTTGATGAATGTTACAGTAACGTCTACTTCACATAATGTAGAAACACATTAATTAGCAGGATATATGAAAGATGATACAATGCAATACTGAATACATAGCTGATGTAGTTAACTAAGCTAACAGGCCGGGTTGTAATGAAGTATGGGTAAACTTCATGAAACATTTGCGTGACAGAATCCTTTGATGGTTTCCTTAGTGTGACTTCTTAACCGCGACGACAGCAGAGCTGTGTGAGAGGGGAAAATAAAGCTTCAGAAGTCAGCCTCATAGAAACACAGAACAAAATGACTGGGGTTCAGTTAGGGCTTGTTATCTCATTACGAGCAGTTTGTGTGGAGGTGCACAGACCAAATAAACTGACCCGGTCCAGCTTCAAGAACAGGGGAAGGCCCTGAAATAGAAATGTAATAATAAGCGACGGCACACGAGAGGTGAGTGGAGACGAAGGTATTTCTTGTGTTTGTGTGTAACAAAACAGAGCAGGGTTTGACACGTTGGAGAAAAATGTCTTCATCTAGAAGGACAAAAGAGTAGTAGATTAAAAGAGGAGGAAGTGTGCCCTTCTCCAGCATCCCCCCGGAGTCGATAATGAACGATAAAACATGTCCATTGGCCTTTTTCATATAAAGGGGGATGATTCATTATGCATGTTTGTGTTTCTTGCTTGGCGCTAACTCTCCTATGAAATGTGACGAGAAATTTCACGCAAGATGAGAGGAGAGCTTTTTAATTGGCATTGAGGGGCATTGTGGGTAATTCTTTTTTTTTTTTTCCGCTGGTACTTAAGTGGATTATTAGTTTCACAGCAGAAAGCGACAAGAAGCGAACGAGGAAAGAGAATTCTGTTGTTGTCTTTCTGGAAGCTTCTTCCAGTTTCATGCTGGTTTGACCTACATAGAAACAAACACTGGGAGGGAAACACTCTAAAGACAAACACAATCAAAATAATGTTTTGAATGAAACAAGCTCAGAGGAAAACACTTGACAATTACATACAATTACATGAAGACTGAGCTGCTGTGTTAAATCCTATGGATGCTCATTGACACTAACCTCCTTGTCAAGTCTAGTGTGCTGGTGTGTTTAGTGGCTGACGCTGTAAAAATGGAACTATTAGTGCAGAGAACTACAGTTGCAGGTTTTCAACCCCATAAGGTTAATTGCAGGAAGGATAAGAGCCTAGAGAGATTGTTTTCATACATTTGGTTGGTTAAAATAACTAGCTATTCCAGCAATTTGGCTTCTTCTACCAGTTTGGGCCAAAGTAAAAAAAAAACAAACTCATGGACAAACGACTTTAATCAAAGACCGTCCCTTTGACACAACCAGCAGGTCAAAGTCTTCAATTATCCAGGCAAATATTTCCAAATATACTCATGTCACTTCGGTACAAACATTCATGGTTCTTATACAGTTAATTACACTGACTTGATTTTCAAAACCTTACATACTTTTTGTTACGGGTTTTTGTTAATTTGCGCGTCAATATATATTTTTTTCAACTGTTTTGTCATGAATACTTTCACACAGAACACAAATATTATGCTGCAAAAAAAAACGAGCTTTTGCTTCTTTGAATAAAGGAATAAATTAAATTGTAATAGTAGCAAAGCAGTATCCCTCAAAATAAACATACAGGAGTAGGTAAGAGTTGGAAATTCATTACTTTCATCCCTGAAAATGGCAAATAAAGACAGGAACTCTCTCAACTAGTTTCCAGGTATTGTAGGGCTAATGGAAAATTTGCAGCAGTGTTTTTCATCATACATTTTTTATTTCCATTTTACCTTTATCTGACGGTGTAGAGAAAGCAATGTGTAGAGATGTAGGTCATTCACCTTAAACTTTAGCCACTAGGGCACTTCTCTCGGTTAAAACTTGCACATGAACAGACACTTTTTCCCCGAGTGGCATGTCGTGATTTACAATTAAAATCAGACTACAGATTTTAAGTGTTTTATCACACAGTACAGTCTGTGGCAGCGCAGCATCCGCATTGCTGTTGTCTTATACAATATGCATGGTGTCATCTCAGATCCAAAGTGAGCAGTCTGGACAGAGCACCAGCTGAGACAGCATCCTATCTAGGTTAGACCCAAAGCCCAGAGAGCAGCTATTAGGTTGCTTTTAATAATAAATGGCCAGTAGGACTGAGGTTGAGCATCGAGGCGGGATGGTGAAATACTGAGGAAAGCTCTCATCACTGAACGGTGCGATCCCCGTCATGCTTATTACCCTTATTACACTCTAAGGAAATAGCTAATGGCAACTCGCTGTGAGCTTCAACTGTGAGGTGGAATAAAAGGAGCAAAGAGCTGTAATTTATGTCTTGAAGCCAGGAGCTGCTGTAATTCACAGAATTTGAAGTCTCAGACGCAGCTTACTGCATATTTACCTAGGCTATTTTTGGATACAGTCAATTAAGAGAGGCTTTGTAATGAAAAGAACATGGCCCCTTCTTTGTAATTTAATGTCACAGTTGTATTCCTCCTGGTATTTAGACTGATCTAACTGATTAAAAATGATCAGTGGGGTGTATGTGTAGTGTACAAGCTAGCTGAATGAAAGGTGCTGGCCCAGAGCTGTTGGCTGCCAGAAAACAGAAATGAATCTCCAGAGACACTCTGACCTCCTTTTGCTGCTTCTGTGAAGTACAGGG
>JAPQRN010005165.1:0-17173 GCA_037367275.1 Coranthus polyacanthus | reverse complement strand
CTGGTAACGTGGTGGTTTATGAATCTAGATTATCTGGTAACGTGGTGGTTTATGAATCTAGATTATCTGGTAACGTGATGGTTTATGAATCTAGATTATCTGGTAACGTGATGGTTTATGAATCTAGATGATCTGGTAACGTGGTGGTTTATGAATCTAGATTATCTGATAACGTGATGGTTTATGAATCTAGATTATCTGGTAACGTGAGGGTTTATGAATCTAGATTATCTGGTAACGTGATGGTTTGTTCAGTGTGTGCCAGGCATAAGTAATTATTTTAGATATTAGGTTTTTAATTTTACTTCCAGGATGTTGTTTGTCATCACAGAGGTGGGGGTGGGCTTCCATAGGGGTGGGACGTGTCAGGGGAAAGAAAAACAACATGTCACCTATTGCAGTAACAGTAACCAAAGTGTGTGTGTGTCTAAACAAAAGCATTCCCAGCCCGTCCTCGGTGTAAACTCTTGATATACAGTAGCCCTGGTTTTTTTTGTTTGCATAAAGAAGTGACAGACAAAGCGCTGCTGAGTGATGACCCCCGATGCACAATGACGTTGCCACGGCTACGAGGCCAAGACTCCGGCTCGGGTCTGGGTCTCGGCCCCTGGTGTCGCCGGCGTGGATGCCAGTGTGGGAATGCCAGAGCCGTCCATCCTCATCAACACACACACAGACTGTGTTTTTCTCACAGAGACACATCTGAAGCAGCAGCGTCTCGCACCGGCAGCTGTTGGGTTGTTTTTGTTGTTTGCATCTGATTGTGTGTCTGTGATGCCCTTTCAGTTTTCTAAGGAGAAGTTCTGGTTGGAGCCGCCGTCGGAGGAGCTGAAGAAGCAGCTGGAGGAGGAGCTGAAGCTGAGCGGCACGAACCTGAGGAGCCACGCCTGGTACCATGGACACATCCCCGGGGAGGTCCGACCCAGACGCACACATTCCACATCATTATCTACTAGAACTATCTGTACAGACTTGTGTAAAAAAGACAGAAAATGTGAAAACGTTGAGGCAAACCTTATTAAACAGAGATCTGTTCACATTCATAGTATTAGTTTTACAATACTGAATGTAGATGTAAAATACTGTATATATTAACCATGTTTTATTGTGGGTTTTTCCTTTACAAGTTTAGGCATCAGGGTCATGTAGCAGTTCAACCACAGGAGGGAGACAAAACCTCATGCAATAGTCTTCATAGTGATAAATCTAATGATCAATTGTGTAATTAGTAAACTAATCAGGATTCATTTATTCAAGGAAATGGGATTTTCTAACAACAGAAGTGAATTCATCCTACAAACAGTATAGTCTGTGTGTGTGTTTAACCTGATTTATCTTATTGGTCTGAACATGATTAAAAACACATCACTGAGCCTCGTCGTTGCACTTTGTCACATGTTTCTTCTTTAGGAAACAGAGGGAAACACTAGTTTTCCACTAAACATCTCCAAAGTCTAATCTAGACTCGTTACTCGGTCTCTGGAGGCTGCAGTCTATACAATACGACGGTTGTGGATATAATCACTACTCACAGCTGTAATAAAATGTCTTCTCAGGTGTCGGAGAGCCTGGTGGTGAACCACGGCGACTTCCTGGTCAGAGACTCTCAGTCCACTCAGGGTGACTTCGTCCTCACCAGCCACTGGGAGCAGAAGACCCTGCACTTCGTCATCAGGAGGACGGTGGTGCAGTCCAGTGAGACGTACAGCCGGGTCCTGTACAGCCTGGAGGACGAGGCCTTCGACTCGTTACCGGCTCTCGTTCACTTCTACGTGGGGAGCAGGGCGGCTCTGACCCGGTGGAGCGGGGCTCAGATTCACCGGCCGGTCAACAGGACGCTGCCGCTGAGCTACCTGGAGACGGCCTTCTGCACCGCCTCCGGACCGCCGTCCTGCCGCCCGGAGGACACGGCCTGTCCCAGCAGGTGAGGCTTCAGAGGAGCCCCATGAAACAATAAGGATCAGTTTCACAATACACTGTTCCCTTTGTCTTTAGGGTTTATTTTGTCTTGTTTCATCTTTTACAAATCATTTAAAACCACAAATAACTCAGCCTTTAAGCTTAAAAGAAATAATGATTTCACATATATTATATTTATATATTTCATATTGTGGATATCAACTCATATCAACTGCTCTAGTTTGATGTTTAACAGAGGAACACTGAGTCTAAAACAACACAGAGGGGTTTTTTACACCAAGTCAGCTCTGGTTGTTGAACCGGTTCTTTACAGGGTTGAAGCTGAGAGCTCGTCCTGAACTTCACATACACCTTTTCTACCAACGTCCAACCCGTGGCGAACCAGTCCTCTGAGCATTTTGAAAGTAGACACAGTCATTTAATTGTAATCTTGATTTAAGCTCTGTAGATCTGAAAATCTGGAATCTCATTAAAGAATTAAATTCAGTAAGAATTCATTTTGCTTGGTTAAATACTGAATGTGCCTCGGTAGAAAATGCAGACATGGTTCTTTTCAAGTGCTTTTTAAGAGCAGCAACATGATAAACGTCGTTAGTGCATCCTTTCTGCGTCCTGATAATCATCTCCCTCTTCTTTTATCATACAGTCCTTCCTCTCTCCACCACAAGGAGGCAGACGTGAGCAGAGAAAACGAGCCGCCGCCGCCTGCTGCTGATTCAAGCCTCTCGACACCGTACGCCAACAACAGTGAGTTTAACACCAGACTAACGTCTCCTTTTTGCTCTGAGAACATGAGAAACAGAAGCACAACGGCATCGTCCCAGCAGTGCTCTCTGATCACAGTAAACCTCATAATAACACAAGTGTAAAAGCAGCGTAAGAAGATCCCAATAAGCTGCTGAGCTTTAGTTGTTTTCTTAATGACCCGATTGAAGGAGCAGTGAATCAATCATCCAGCATTTATTCGAAGTAAGCACCTGTTATTATGAGTTTCAATTGTGATTGTGTCCCTCATGTCAGTCCAGTTTAATGCAAAAGTACATTATACACAGTGCATTTTAGGCTCAAAGGCAGAATTTTTTAATTAAAACTGATCTGGACCAGAGACGGAAAGGAGGCTGATCGGCAAAAAAAACATTATTGATCAAATGTTTCAATTAAATTATTTGTTTTAAATATAGGCAGGTACTGGCCCAGAATTTCACAATCAGTGCATGTATATTGATCTCAGTGGTCAAACTGTGTGAAACTGACACCACGTTGTAATGAAGAAAAACATAACTCCTGCCTTCTTCATTTGCACATAGATGAGTCTTAGTGTGTATTAGGGCTTCAGTATATTGTTTCAGCATCGTCGTCGTTCCACAGCTGAGATCTGGGCTCATTATAGCAGGAGGTAAACAGGTGTAATGACTTAGAAGTCACATCACGGTGGTGTAGTGTTGTAGTACTCGAGACCAGTCTCAAGACCACTTTTGAAGGTCTTCATCTCATCTTGATCTTGACTGCATTTTTACCCAGTCTATTCTCAGTCTCTCTTGGACAAAGAGGACTCTGGTTTTTATTTCAAGACCACAACCGCAGGGATATCACTAAACATTTGTTAACATCATCGCTATGAAAAGTACACACCGACATCCACACTTTAGAAGTTTAATCACCTTAAAGATTATGTTTTTTCAGTGATATGGTAAGAACATGAACTGGTTTTATTCATATCAGACCATAATCATAAAACCATTTTTAAGCAGTTTCTAAGTTCTAAGCTATATTTTCTAATGATGGGCGACGTACGGTGAGTTAAGTCTACACACCGGTGGCGTTCCAGATGAGGCTCCAGGTGATGTTGAATCTGTTAATATTTCTGTTGAAGGGTTGGCATCGTATATATTCAAATCTTTTACTGAACAAGTGTCGCAACTGTTGTAAACCTGCATCGCTGCCTGTGTGAATATTTCTGATGCGAAATATTCGTGGGTGCTTTCGTGCCATTTATTCGTCACAAACCCGGTGTGTAAAGGCCTCTTCTTTACTTGCTTTACTGATTTCCACCCCTAACGCTCTGTATTGTGTTCATCCTCCAAAACCAGAAGTGAGCAAGTTCCTTTTCTTTGTGTCTAAAACGTGACTGTTTTATAGATCTCTTAAACCACATTCATCACTCCTTTTTGGCTTTGCTTTGAGAAAACAGCCGCCGCCACAAAAACTTTAATAGTGAAATAAAACAAATTACTACCAGCGCAATAACTGCCAACAGGAACGCCACCACGTCGATGGAGTGGTACTGGATCATGGACATCTTGTAAGACTCTGTCCTCAGATGTGCTGCTCCTTTGTGCCTCATGACGAACTCGATCCAGAACGTGGCGCGGTCCAGCGGCTTTATGGGCTGATCCCTGTGTAGGTTGGACAGTGTCTTCATCTTCTCCCTGTAGGACGGCTCATACAGCACCTCCTTCAGAGCCTGCAGGAAGCTGTCTTTATTCACAGTTGCAATGTCCAACACTTGGGCTACACCTCTCACTTTCATCCGGAAGAAGTTGTCGTGCTGGTCAAACATGAGGGGCAGACCGACCAGAGGGATGCCGTGGTGAATGGCCTCCTGCATGCCATTGGTGCCTCCATGGGCGACAAACAGTCTGGTCTTCGGATGACCCAGGAGGTCGTTTTGAGGCAGCCAATCCAAAAGCAAGGTGTTGTTTCCCAGAGTGGATGGTTTTTTGCCCTTGTGCCTCCAAATCACCTTCTGAGGCAGCTGTGCGAAGGCGGCGGCGATGTCCTCGGCGATATCCTCGGGAAGATTCGACACCAAAGTGCCCAAAGTCATGACGATGATGCCGTGTTCACCAGAGCTCTGGACAAAATCCTCCAATTCTTTAGGCAGGGGTTTGGATGGTTTGCACTGAAAACCAGACATGTAGACGACGTTGGGCATTGTGGGACGCGGAAACTCGAAGGTGAAATCATTCCTCATCAGCCATATGTCTGCTGCTTGGAACAGCTCCATGTAATGTACGTCAGGGCCAAAGTAACGGTGGACGAAAGGTTTGTAGTTTGGATCTGTGACGTACCAAATTTGAAGTCGTGTGAAGAAATAGAACATAATATTCTTGACTCGCTGCATAAACGTCATCTTGTCGGTCATCTCTGACCCTGGGATTGGTAAGTAGGACATAGGAGAAGGAGCGATGGCTTGGTGCGCCTCCCCCTGGATAGTCCACCTTACATTTAGGACAAGTGGAAGACCCAAACGGTGAGCCAGAAGCACCCCACCACCAATGGCAGGATCTGTCAGAACTAGATCATAGTTGGCATCCCGGAGGTCCTGCATCATTTTAGGGTCATCAAACATGTCCCCCACCATTTTCACCATGTGCTTGTGCATCTGATAGAACTGTTCCACCAGTTCATACTCCAGAGCTAAACGACTCCAAAATGAGGCACCGTCCCTCCTCAGGTTCACCATTGTGGTTACAAATGACCCAAACTTTTCTGCATCAAAACCAAGGGGCGCATTTAAAGTGATGCATTTGTAGTGTGGGGACTCTGCCTTGATGTACCAGCTATCCGACGGACGCAACACCGTGATTTCATGGCCTCTGGAGTGGAGCTCCTCCACCAGGACTTTCATGTTGACCCAGTGGCTTCCGTCACAAGGGAACACCAAGATTTTCCCTCCATCCACCAAAGATGAAGAGCAGAGCAGCGCAAAAAGAAGCAGCAGGGTCTGGTGGTGCATGTCTGAAAGAGATTCTGACAGGAGATACGAGGATGTTAGGCCTGTTCTAACAGAGAAGGAATTACACAACAGATAACAGTAGGAAAGTTGTAGATTGATTGATTGAGGTTGTTTCCAGAAGTGACCATATTTGGACAAAGGCTTCATGTCGGAGCCGAGGTCCTGAACACACATGACCTTCACTTCCACATTTTTTATTTAACCATTATTTAACGAGGAAAGGACTCATTGACATGACATGAGAGTTCAGACTCTTGTCAAGTCTGAGTTATTAATTCAATATACAACATGTATTCTCACCAATAATAAAGATATGTATGGTTATGTAGTGGTCAGCTTGTCTGTTTTTCTGTCTGTTAACATTTTGTTCGGAGCAGAAGTGGAAAACTATTCAGTATTTTTTCACCAAACTTTCACTCAGTAATATGTTAAAATTATGCATTTTGCTATTTTGTCTGTTGTCCCTTCTGTGAAAAGTGTTATGAAATAACTTCTAATGTACTAACAAACCTGACACACACCTTCCCAAGAAGGACTGTAATTATTTTTCACTGCTGCAGATTTACATAACTTCCAGATTCCCCTCAGATCAGTGACCGTTTCCGGATTGCACAACATTAACAGTGTGTGAATTCCTGCATCTAAATCACACAAGGTTTTTAAAAGCTGTTTGCACGTGGTCCGTGGTTTTCCCTCTCGGGTTACGCTGCTTTGTGCTCAGGTTCATGTAATAAACAGCAGCTGCCTTTTGTATTTACAGGGTGAAAGGTTGAAGGAGCAGGACCTTAAACAATACCAGGTGCTACACCACGTGCTAGATTAAATATTAGTGTGATACTGCTGATTGTGTCAACATTAATAATAACAGCTACAGTCGAACTTTCATCTCAGTAATCAAATGCTTTATTAAAAAGGTTAAATTATAAAGAAACTGTATTAAAACCAACCAAACAGATATTTTTGATCTCTTTGATATCTCCTGCAGCTACATAATTAGAATGTCCTTTTTCATGAGCAGTAACAGTTAATTAAAGTAATGCATTTACAGCTGAAGATCTAAACAAGGTGTTTTTTTTATGGATGATGTTCTCGTTGAATGTTGAGCATCTCAGTGACGAGCTGGTGGTTGTTATGTTTGAAATAATCTGTAAGTGGTATGTAGCTCTGTACAAGGGAACTGAAAGAAGAAAAAACAGCAATAAAACCCTGAAAATATGTACAATTCTACTCTCACTCTAATATAAAGCTACACTGTGTAGGTTGTAATTCACTGTTGTTTTTCAGTTGATAATTAAATCGTCCGAAGGTATTTTTTATATCTTTTCCCTTTATTTCTACTTGATCTCATCTGACTCTGGGGGAGTTCAGACATAAAAGGAAAAAGGCCAGTTCTTCTGTGATAAGCATCTCTTTCATCCATAAATCATTGTCTTAGTCACATAACTGCAGAGGCGTATTGTTTATTTTAGTGTACCTGCTTCTAAAAGAGTTTCATTGATAAAAATCACACTTACAACAGCGTTCGTCCCAGTCAGCTGCAGAGTCTTCAGTGTGAGCGTCCAGCCTCCCCCGCGCTCCGTGACCGACTGAGGGGCGTTAGCGCCGAGTTAAAGGGATAAAGTTCACAGTTTGTGTTTCAGCTTGTGTAACCGACCGGAGGCTGCTGCTGCATAACGCAGAGACGCTCACATGCTGAACTTTACCTGTAGTACGACACAGATAAGATCGATTAAAAAGGTCAACAGTGGGCTGAAGTTGATCAAGTCTGAGTTACATGAAGAGTTAAATCCTGTTTCCTCTTTTTTCCTCTACTGTTCACCACTATGTAAAGCCGTGGCAGGTTTCAATCAGCGTCATGTATCATGTTATATGAAGGTGATTGATCCGTGTAGAAATGTTGAAATGCTTTCTGGGATAGAGTTGTTCTTATGGTAAATGGACTTTTTCTACTGGTTTTTCTACCTTGATTGATCAAAGCGTTTTACAATGTGTCACAAACTCACCAGTGAAACAGTCGCTGGGAGCAGCTTGGGGTTCAGTGTGTTGCTCGAGGGCACTTGGACATGTGGACCGTGGCCAGGGATCGAACCGCCAACCTTCTGGTTTGTGGACGCCCCGCTCTATGACCTGAGCCACAGACGTGATCTTTTTACCAAAATACAATGAAATACTGATGATCAATAATAATGATCACGATGATAAGTCAAAAGACAGAATTTTATTTCATATGTTGTTGAAGAAATGGTGTTATTTCAAATTGAACAATAATCAGTCATAGCGACCAACGGACTTTTTACTTGTAATGGAGTATTTTTACATTCATGTGTTGGTACTTTTACTCATGAATAGAGGATGTGAATACTTCTTCCACCACTATTTTTTTTATTTGAGGACAAAAGAAGACTGAATGGCCTTGAAAATTTGACTTTGACTATTTTTACATTGTTGTATTAGTACTTTTACTTAAGTAAAGGATCTGAATACTTCTTCCAGTACCTGGAATCGTGACAAATAGTGTTTCTGTGTAACTTTTAATGAACTCTTCTTTAAATATCAGATGACCTTTGCCTAAAACCCTCCAAGGATTTGACAAGTGGCTTTCTCCTACACACATCACACAGCGAGTCCACCGTGGACCTTCATGGACCACCGTGGACCACCGTGGACCACCGTGGACCTTCGTGGACCACCGTGGGTCTTTGGGTCTTAACCACATCAGTAAAGTAAAGTATTCTGCTTCCACTTCCAGCTCCACAGTCCAGGAGCCGCAGCAGCAGCAGAACCAACAGCGTGACTCCGTCCCCGTCACCCAGCAGCACCCTGCACCGACCCCAGACCCAGGACCCGCCCTCCTCTGACCCCGATGGAAGCTGCTACACCGAGCTCTACCCCGGCCCTCAGAGCTACGTGGAGAGGCTGCGAGCGGAGGAAGGGTCTGCAGGTGGCGAGCAGCTCGGGGTGGACGACGGGAACGTTTACTTCTCGCCCGTGGTGGAGACGACCTCCTCCTTCAGGCCGGGTGTTTATCAGTCGGCGCTGATGCCCAGAGAGAATAAGCCGCTGGAGGTGGGCGTCTTACGGAGGGTGAAGGAGCTGCTGGCGGAGGTCGACCCCAAGACGGCGGCAAAACACATCACCAAGGCCGACTGCGTGGTGAGGTTATAAAACAGTGTGTCTGTTGTTTGTTGCTCTTTCTCTATGGTTTTCTTCTCTCTCTCCTCTTTCCACTCACCACAACCGGTCGAGGCAGATGGACGTCTACCCAGAGCCCGGTTCTGCTGCAGGTTTTTCCTCCCCGCTGTCAGACTTTTGTTGGGTTTTTCTTTGTATAGTATTTTTAAGGCCTCGACCTGAATTTGTGTTCAGGTGCCTTGAGATAATCATGTATTATACTTGCGCTTACTTGCCATTTCCAGAAGCAAACCCTAGTTTCCTTTTTCGCCTTTTTTGATAAGTTGTTACTTTATCTCTCATTTATTTGGGGAGGTGGTGTTTAACAGTCAGACGTTGAGTTTCCAAAGGTTGAGAAACTCTGGTTTAAATCATGTGTCTACACCTGAGGCAGTCCATGGATACGACACCCGTAAACTCCAACAGGTCACACCAACAGTTGTGCGTCTGTTTCAGGTGGCCAGAATTTTGGAGGTGAGTCCGGAGGTGCAAAGGATGATGGGAGTCAGCTCTGGGATGGAGCTGCTCACTCTGCCACATGGACAACAGTTACGACTGGACCTGTTGGAGAGGTGGGTTTCTGGTGGAGAAAGAGCCCACTATTTGACAATCAAATCAATCCAAAAAATACACTTTTTAAGTACATGTTCGTAGTGGGGTTGTTTTTGAAGGTCTTGGTCTTGTCTCAGTCTCAGACAAAGAGGACTCTGGATTCTATTTCAAGACCAGTCCAGACCACAGCTGTAGGATGTCGCTGCATTTCGGGTGCTTTAGGTGTAAAACTTTTTGCCAACTCCTGCCTCATTCTGCTGCTCATCAGGAATCATCTCACATCTTAAACCACATCAGTCTGGAATGTTGCTGTGTATCTAGTCTGGTCTCGGTCTTGATACGCTCTGCTTTCCATCAATGTGGTCTTGACAAATCCTAATTTGTGGTATAATTTCTTCCATAATTAATTGGAAAAGAGGATTTCATTGGTCAAATGTACATTTCCTCGTGTAAATGGAATTTGTGTCAGTATTTTTACTCATGTTAATGTTCTGCAACCGTGTGCACACATTCATAAATCAGTTTTTAGAAATCTCTGTGCTTGGTGTGAGACGACTTCAAGAGTGGCGTTTCAGCAGAGTACCTTCCCGTCCTGCAGGTTTCAAACCATGTCGATCATGTTGGCGGTGGATGTGTTGGGATGCACGGGGACCAGTGAGGAACGGGCCGCTCTGCTGCACAAAATCATCCAGATCGCTGCCGAGCTCAAGAGCAACATGGGCAACATGTTTGGCTTCGCTGCCGTCATGAGAGCCTTAGAGCTGCCGCAGGTAAAAAAAAAAACCCAAAAAAACCCAGTGTTATCGTGTGTTTGAGTCAGACTTTCCGCAGACGCGTACATGTGTCTTCATGCAGTCGTCGTTCGGCTCCGGGTGGAGAAAAGAAGGTCTAGGATCTTAAAAAGTTAACGCTGCTGCACCAGAATGATGTTTATCTTCATTTCCTCTCATATTCAAACACAGTCGTAACTTTGAACATTTTGTGAAGTTTGTATCTAAGCTACAGAACAGAATATTTCACTTGTTGTATTATATTTAATGTTGTTTTAGTGAAGAGTTATTTGTAAAGTTTCGGGACAGATTTGGGCTTAGACAGAAGTTAAAGTGGAGAGATTAACAAATGATGTGTCATTCAATAAAACCTAAAAACAACTATTAATAATGACGTACGTAAATCATGTTGTGTCACGACCTCATTATCTGTGAAGCTGTAAAACTCTATGAAACTCACAACAGCTTAGATAAGACGTCTAATACACTATGAAATTAAAAGAGCGTCACATCTACGCACTGAAATAAAATAAAAGTACAGTCATACGTTTTTATCTTACATATGAGTGTGAGCTGAGTTTTTCTTCTTCCGTATGCGTTTTCCTTTGACTTTTTCTTTAGGTGTCTCGTTTGGAGCAGACCTGGACGACGTTACGCCAGCGACACACAGAGGGCGCTATTCTATACGAGAAAACCCTGAGGCCGTTTATGAAGAGCCTGAACGACGGAAGAGGTAGATGCTCCACGTTTCACCAGATCACGGTTAAATGATCGCGATCAGGGAAACGTTTCGATTCTAAAGGCATGTGACTGACATGAGCCTTAAAGATGATTAGAATTCAGGTGCACTTTTCAGTTTTAAATGATTAATAATATAATAAATAAATACATAAAATAATAAATAAAATAATAATTTAATATTTATTCATTTATATACATCCAGAGACCTGTGTATTTCAACGCTTCTGGTCCTGATACTGTTTATTTCAAATGTTAAACCAGAAAAGTAATTATGTCTTGGAAGCTTAATGTTTGATGTGAAATATGGCTGAAAGTTACAACCAGTGATTATTTTCAGATTTATTTGAACCGATATTTCTTTATTAAACATTTTATTTAATACATTCCAGACACAAGTAGTTGCAGGTTAACTTTCTTAATGAATTTCTTTTGATTTGATCGTACTTCTGACTACAAGCGTTTGAGTGGTTTCTCATTGGACCTGCTCTTGACAGAAAATTCAACTGTGTTTTTGCATTTTGATGTGGACAGATTTTTTTTAAAGGAGGAAAAATGTAGAAAAATAATCATGGTCTTGTGGTCCAGTATTTCCTCTCTTTTTAGCTCTGCTTTGGTCTCCACCACGTTCATGAAAATGATTTGACTCTTTAGCTTCTCGATGTTGCACTTTGTTCAACACCTGGTCTTGAACTGTTGAGACAGGTAGAGGACAGTGGGTTTCAGACCTTTAATTTTGATATAAAGCAAATAGAGCACAGAGAATCACCTAAATTAGAAAATGCGGTTGTGACTGCCCGTTAAAATCGACACCCGTCAATGAAACATAATGATGTCTTTGTGTGTGTCCTCCAGAGAGCTGTCCACTGTCCAACACCACCTTCCCCCATGTCCTCCCCCTCCTGTTTCTGCTGGAGAAGAGCGCGGCGATGGGCGATGGGACGGAGCCATGGGAGACGGTGGAGGTCGGGGTGGACGTGGTCATGTTCCACCTCGGGGCGGCGAGGACCGTCGCACAGCTGGGAGGCATCTACAGAACCAACGCAGAGAGCAAACTACAGGGTCGGTTCAGATCTCTCATGCTCTTAAACATATTGTTGATGGTAACACAGGTGTTGGTGGCTTCACGTCACCTCTGTCAGGAAAACTCAGTTTAGTTGGTTTCCTTTCACCCTCTGTCCTTAGACATTACAGCTTTACTACAGGATTGTTGCAGCTTTACAAAGAGCTGCAACAATCCTTAGAGGACACATTTTGTATTTTGGATCATCCACCAGAGCCTAGTATAAACAACCCTTCTTCAAATGTTCATCCATTTCCACTCAGGTTTTTTTTTTTTTTATATAGCACACATTGAATATTCAGTGTTGTTTCTTTTGCAGGTTTCCAGGAACATTCCGACGTCCTGGAGCTTTTCCTGACCGACTTCCAGATGAGGCTGCTGTGGGGGAGCAGAGGAGCCGAGGAGAGGCAGGCTCTGCGATTCGCCAAGTTCGACCAGGTCCTGACCGCTCTGTCCAACCGGCTGGAGCCGCCCGTCAGGCCGCGCTGATCCCAGACCAGTCTGCGTTTATCTGGAGTCCGGTTGGATTAGTGAAGGAGGAAACAGCGTTTTCTGAAGCACTAAATCAGTCTGAAGACGTTGGTCCGAACCATTTGAGACAGTCAGAGTAGGGACATCTACTGGGCAGGACTTGGTATCACATTTGTATGGACGACGTTGACAAATGAGTTAAAATGGTGGTTCCACTGCCTTTTTGGGTGTTTTTGTTAAACAGTCACATTCTCTTGTCGACTCTGAGGCAGGTTCAGAGGAAGATCACATATTGAAGAAGGACACTAAGAGAGTGCAGTCTACTCTTCTTCTAGTTCCACAGTATTATTAAGACAACAAACAGATTATCACCCATGTTTTCTTCTTCTTTCAGTTTTTGCCACTGGTTGATGAACTGACTACCAGGTTCTAAGTTAGCCGGGTGCTCTCCGATGCTAAAGAAAGTTCAATTCCAGGTTCTGGATCTGGATCTGCTCCATAATGTGGTGGCTTCGTCCGTGGCTCATGGCCTACCCTTCCACTGAGTTTGATGAAAATTGATGCAGTAGTTTTGTGTATTGGTGTGTTGTATAGGTGGACAAATGGGAGTGACTGTCACGTAACGGTGCCTTGTGTGAGGTGGTTACGAGATTTGCGACAAGGCTTTAAAGTTTTGAGGATGAACTGTTTTGAGATGTCTGCTTCGAGAAACATCGCTTAACTCTGCTGTGGAAGTGTCACATTTTCCCACACGGTACAGTCTTCTTACTTAAAGGCAACACACACATATTAAGGTCCTGTTTACTAGTGTAAATTCTCTGTTGGTGTTAAAAAATCTGTAGGGATTTTTCTAAAGAAGTGCAGTGAAAAGTCATAAGAAAAGGTCCAGTGTGTAAAGATTTAGGATGATTTACTTTTATCTATGCTTATTAGTGTATAATCACCTAAAAATAAGAATCGTTGTGTTTTCATTGCCTTAGAATGAACCATGTTTGTACAGAAGCTCACAACAGACGTCCTCTTCCTCTTTTTTACATTTCATAACAGGTGACATCCAGTGTATGTTTCTCAACATCCCCTCAACAAAAAGCCCACAATGAACAAAACAAACGCCAGCTCTAACGAGGACTTCTCATGTTTTTTGCAGCCACCGTAGATGAGAGTGAGGGGGGGATTCGGTTGGTTGCAATCTGCAACTCCACCAGTAGATGTCACTAAATATCTTTAAAGGCTTTGGCTGTTTGGTTTACGATCACTAGACGTGTTTCCGTAACGTTGTCAAGTGAATTTCAAGCAAACTTTTTAAACGTTTCAAAACAGAAAAGAAGAAAATGCAAATTAGGTGCATTTCCATCCCATGTGTTGTGTGGTCAGAAGGTGGCGCTGTAGTCTACGTTACACATGTAGACACGTTCCATTTCCACTGAAGCAGATTAACTCTTTCAAAAAAGGCAAGAACCAAGGCAGGCAGCTGCTTCCAGAGACATTTTGTAATGTACTGCACGGTTACTGTGAAGAGACTGGTTTTCCATAATGAGTCATTTATTGACGACCAATAAATACATCGAACTCCGCGCTGTAAAAAGTCACTTAAACTGTACAGACACAGGAAAGTTAATCACCATCAGGGAAAACCTGGCAGAATATTATATAATATAACATTACACAATATCATTTAGGATCCAATAAAATGACAATAAACCAAACCAACGTTGATGCACTATAATGAAGTACGGTGTCCTCATCCTGCACAAACACACGTTTTCTATTTTAATAATAACAGTGTTTTTGTGTTTGTCTGAAGGCTGGACCTTCTGTCGGTGTAAAACTGTACGAACTGTTTGTCATATTGTACAAACCAGTAACAGTTGAACTGAATAACATTAAATCTGTATTTGTTTCCATTACACTTACGTTGAGGTGAATATTTAATGTAATCTGAGATGACAGTGTTGGTACAAGGTCAGTTTATTTTAGGTTCAGTCACTTCAGATTTTGAAGGCTTATTTTGTTTTCTATAAAAACTAAATGATGCCTAATAGTTAAAAAAAGACATGATCAAGAATGATGATGAATTTTGTCGACTGAAATGTGAAGAACTGAAAGCAAACCGACTGCAGCTCAGAGGTTCAAAACATTTCTAATACCGTATACATGTCTAATATTTATCTGAAATGTGAAATGTAAATAAACATATTTACCTCACCATCGAGTCTGTTTATGTGGATGAAGATGAACACGTAAAATTCCTTGAGAAAGATTAAGAATGAAGATTAGCTGCACGTTGTGAAATAGAAATTCCTACACATTTCATATTTGGAATCATTTCGTCCAAGTTTCCATTGACTCTCAAGATGTGATTTAAAATTCAAAGTGACATGTTTTTGGTCAATCACTGTGATTAAACGACTGCAGAAGTGATGCGTGGTTGTAAAAAATACATAAGTTAGTTTAATATTTAAATCAAAGGGTGAAAATACTGTATTATGCTCCTTTGGTGTTAATAAAAGGTTAATTGAGATAAATTAGATAATAAATGTCAGGGATACATCATCTTAAAATGTTTTCCCCTTTGGACCATTTTAATATTGTTATTTTTTGGGTTTTTTGAAAAGGATAAAGACTTAATTAAAGCTTAAAATGACCACAGGTTTTAGCTGCTTTTTCATTATTGGAGTCAGAACTTGAATAGATAAAATAATAATCAAATTAATCACAGAAAATATATTATAATCGTATTGAAGAAAAGCAAACCAAGCATTTTCTAAAATAAAATACATTTTGACGTATTTGCTGCGTTTTCTGGACTGTGATCCTCCAACGTGTCCCGTACGCTGCGCCCATTTCAGACGCATGGGAAACGTAGTCCCCTTTGTTACGTCGCTCTCTTTACTGCGCTGCTAACCCGGAAGAGGAAAAAACTACAAATCGGCTGGTCGCCGCTCGCGGGATGTCCAGTCGGTTTTTCTGACTGCCAGCAGGCAGCGAAGATGTGGACCACCCTGTCTGTGTTTTTACTGCATTTCATTCCGGTCTGCTGCGTTTTTCAGAAGCTTTACTGCACTTTATCCGACAGCTGCGAGTGCGACTTTAAGCCTAAAATCAGAGGTGAGACGTTACATTTGTGTCCGACTTAGCTGTTAGCTAACCTTACCGCATAGCAGCTGCTGTCTTCTGTTAGCCAGCTAACTGCGCTAAAAAGAGGCGGTTTGTCTCATTAATAGTATTTTTTAATGTTTTGTTAGTGTAAAGACAGTGTTAACGAACTGATATTTTAGTTGTCAATGTCCAAAGAGCGCTAGTTAAGAGCTAGTTAAGAGCGCTACTGTAATAACTTGTAGGATGTTATGCTAGCTAAAAAGTAAGTCATATCTACTGTGATGTAAACAGAGACCAGGCCAAGTTAATGTTTGATCATTTAGGGTTTTCTCATTTTAAGAGTGATACTACTAGTGATACTACAAGACTCCTCAGTTTTGTCGCTTGTAATAAGCAGAACTTGCTTAGATTGTTTTCCTAGTTTTTTTTGTTTGTTTTTTAGAAAGAGTTTTACAGAAATCTAGCTGTTTTTGCAGTGACATAAACATGTTATCATCTTTGTCTTATTAATTGTGAGAAACAGATTTTAATATAGAAGCAAAGCCTGGAAAAACTTGTGTGGTTTCATGTCCATTTGTAAAGAACTGGGTTCAACAAATAAACAGGTTTTTGTATAAGTGAGGAGTGATTTTACAGCAGCCGAAGGAGTAGCAAGGCTTTACAAATAAAATTGTAACTAACACAAGTAACATTTGGAAGTTTTGAGTTTTGTTGTTTGTTGAGTCTGAACATAAACCCTGTTTGTAGGTAGGTGGAGATGCCTTGTAACCTTAACATCACAGGTTTTATTGTCGTTACAGACCTAGAGTGGGACCTGTACAAAAATGTCTACGGACAACATCTGGCCCAGGAAATCGTGTCGGAGGAGGTGGTGAGATTCCTCCAGGATAAAAACCCAGACCGGCCCCTGGTGCTGTCTTTCCACGGCTCGTCTGGGACAGGAAAGACGCTGGTCAGCTCCATGCTGGGGAGTCACCTGTATGGGTCGGCCATGAGCAGCCCTTACGTCCACCAGTTCATCCCCACGCTGCACTTCCCCCTCCCGAACCGGCTGAACCAGTACAGGGTTAGTCTGATCACTCAGAGGGCTAATCTTGATTTAATCACTTCATGCAGATGTGACATTTAAGCTCTAAGACTGTGGGAGGGTGGTCTGGGAGGAGTTCGGGGAGGCCATGGAGGAGGGCTATCGGTTGGCCCCGAGGAAATTCTGGCAAACCATCCGGCGCCTCAAGAGGGGGAAACTGTTGAGTGTCTCAAGTCTCTGGATGTGCAGGGACTGTCGTGGCTGACATGTCTCTGTAACATCGCGTGGCGGTCGGGGACAGTGCCTCTGGACTGGCAGACCGGGGTGGTGGTCCCTCTTTTCAAGAAGGGGGACTGGAGGGTGTGTTCCAACTACAGGGGGATCACATTCCTCAGCCTCCCCGGGAAAGTCTACTCCAGGGTACTGGAGAGGAGGATCCATCCGATAGTCGAACCTCAGATCCAGGAGGAACAATGCGGTTTTCGTCTGGTCGTGGAACACTGGACCAGCTCTATACCCTCCGTCGGGTGCTCAAGGGTTCGTGGTAGTTCGCCCAACCAGTCCACATGTGCTTTGTGGATTTGGAGAAGGCGTTCGATCGTGTCCCTTGTGGCATCCTGTGG
>JAPQRN010005152.1:0-43260 GCA_037367275.1 Coranthus polyacanthus | reverse complement strand
GGGGGGGGGGGGGGGGGGGGGGGGGGGGGGGGGTATAGCATTAAGAATAAGCACTTGTCAGGTAGCCCATTAGAGTACCATTACAATACCAATCTCTGCTCCCCATCTTTCCCTCTTACTCTGTGTGTGTGTAATTTTCTTTGTGTGCCTCTAGTCACCAGCGGGGAGATGAGATCATTACCTGTGACTGCAAGGCTAATGTCACACCCAGCCTCAAAACACACACATAAGCGCACATACACACACACACAGGGCCACACGCATGCACACACCCAGACACACTAAAGAGGCTAATGTGACTCTGCCTTTGTAACAAAACTATGGTGACCGCAGGGCTCGTCTCCATTTGGGGTAAGGCAGCCTGCTGTACAACCTGCCTCCAACATCAGTGCGGAGAGAAACAAGAGGATACAGAGAAAAAGGCAGGAGATGACAGGAGGATGATCTAATTGGAGACATGGTGGGAATGAATGGCCATGTCTTTTCTTACTGTTGGAAAAACAGCTGCACAGTACAAAGACATAATGTACAGTTCAGAATAAGCTCATTAGCAGCGGTGGAACTGTGAAAGACAGAACAGGAGAAATGTCGAGGGGGTGGTGGGAGGATTGGATAAGGGTCAGAAGGTGGGGATGGCTGGCCTTGAATCTAATTAACTTCTGGCATCGGCGCTCTACTCCAGCTCTTCACATCACATTTACAGTAGGAGAACTGCAAAACCATGATACTCAGGGTCTTCCTTAGATTTGTCGATGGCTTAGGTGCGCCGATGGTGATGCATTATATTGTTACAGTATTTAGGAAATGACTTAAACACAAAAAACATACTGTCAACACACAATTCCAGTTTTGCAAAAGAAATAGACAGTGTTCACTTCATCTAAGTTCCTTTGCATAAAATAAGCACTGTCTTTCTTTCTTCAGCTCAGGTGCTGTGCAAAAATACTGAAGTGCTACTAAGTCATGTGTTTAAAGGAGTGACAAAATAAACTACCAGATATGTATGCAAACTTGCTTGGTCGGCACAGCGTTTTGCTCCATTATTTCATCTCTTTAGCTAACACTAAAAACTGTAATTTCACCTAAAACTTAGCTATGATAAATGCCCCTTCATTCTATTTCTTGTTTTAATAAAAAGGGAGCTTTGGGAAAAGAACACGCATGCTGTACTCACAATATTACTTTTAAAATACTCCCTGATTGCCCATTTTAAATATCAGCAATAGCTGAACACATATTACATGTGCTGACATTCAGCTATCCTTATTGTGCATTTGTTTTGTTTTTTTTTTGGTTTTAATTAGGTGAAAATGCTGTGTAATCTAGCAGTTTGATTGACATCTCAGTGCAGAAGCCTTAGTGTTTACTTACTGATTAGCAGGTTTCTTTTACAATTGAGAATTAAATGTGGAAAAAACTGTGTAAAACACTCTTAACCTCACACTTAATTACAGAGAAGGAAAAAAAATATGTTTATCTGTTTTTAAGGTTCTTTCATATGAATTGATATCCTAGCAAAAACAAAACATGTATCAGGGAGGACAGAAACCTCCCGTGGAGCAGAAGGGCAAAAGCTCGCTTGATCTTGATTTTCAGTATGGATACAGACCGTGAAAGCGAGGCCTCACGATCCTTCTGACTTTTGGGTTTTAAGCAGAAGGTGTCAGAAAAGTTACCACAGGGATAACTGGCTTGTAGCGGCTGGCTTGGTGAGGATATCGTCTTAGAGTAAAGGTAGGTGATCCACCCACCGTCTCTACTGCTTGAATCTGGTCAGTTATTGGAATAAACACAGATAATACACTATGCTCTCTCAACAGGCTTATTTAGGGCCCCAATTATAAACAATAATAACATTTCAAGAGTTGTACAAGCACACAATATAGAATCTGTATCTCGTCTCTCCCTCTATTATTTTCTTCAGCGAGCTTGTTTCTAGATGTAGTTTGATGATGATATTCTCTCTATACGTTCTCAGTGTTGTGCTTAACAGAGACAAAAATTTAATTCTCTTTCCATACAGCATGGAAATGAAGCCACTCAGTGTGTGTGTGTGTGCGTGTGTGCTGCACAGATACACAACAACAAACTGTGTCAGGACAAATTTCACCCCCCACACTGAACTACATACGGCAATGCTGAGACGGTCTCTCTCTTCCAGTCATTTCCTGTTACCCTCCCTTTAGTAATCTCTTTCAGTCTAATTCTGTTTTCATTTTCAGTTACTTAAGTGTCACATTGGCATTACTGGTAAGCAGAAACAGTATTAACAATACAATTTACAAAATGTGCGGTTTCACCCTCTCTGTTGAACACTGTCTTGCCCCCGCTTTCACCTCCCAAGCACACGCACCCACAATGTGTCTCTCTCATAATCATGTTGCAATCATGTGAAAAAGCGTAGGAATATTAAATATTAACTGCACATTCATTCTAGGCAAGCAGAATATGAAATGAATTAATCATGGTGTACTAGGCTGTCTAGATTCTTATCTTTTATCCTTATCTGGCTTTATGCTCTATGGGAATACTTTGCAGGAAATTAACAGTGGCCAATGAGAGAGAAAGAAAAGTGTGTATATATGCATATAACAACACCCTGTGCATTTTCATGAGTGTAATGTCCAATCCAATTAAAATCTAAATTCCACAAGACCACTCATCCATTCCAAATTTGTATCTTTGTAACTCAAATACATTTATTTGAAGGAGCACTCCACCATTTATGCCATGATGAGTACTACTTTGCCTGAGAAACAAATAATGTATAATGTACCCTGTACATTATACATGTACATTTCAGTTTTGACAAAGTTCTGGAAGGAACTTTGTCAAAACTGAAAAAACACCCCTGACCCCTGACGGCATCGACATCAGCTCATCTTGTGTAGGTAGCTAAGGCAGTCACAGAAGTTATTTTACAGTCACGTTTCATACACTCAGCAACAATTTACTCTCCAATACTGGCTATCCAAATAACTATTTGGTTTTCATTCAGTCTGCACATAACAGCGCTTAAGCTCTGCATCCTCACTGCGACACTGCTGCCTGCTATCACACACTGAACGCTCCCCACCTCCCCAGACTCCTCTTGTAGTCGCCTTTGGTTGTATGTGAATTTTGAATGTTTTTTTTAATGCTTGCCTGATAATATGTTGTGTATCAGGCTATGCCAGGAGGGTTCGCGTTTCGAGCCTGCCGCTTTGATTGTCTCATCAGCAGAGCGACACTGCCAAACAAAAATGTACAGTATATTGTCGCAATTAAGGTTAAAACATTGATGTGAGTGGTCTCCCTAAAATAAGAGAGAGGAGACACGATGAGATTCAGCCTCTGTTACAGCCACACACTTCAGGACCAGCACTTCTTTGCTTTAGGAATGATTTTCTCTTAACCATCGCTCTACTCTCTCCATCTCTCTATTTCTCTATCTCTCACGCTTGATGGCCCCCTGCATGCTCCTAATAACCCATGATGAGTCCTCCACACTTGAGCACCCTCCCATCAGACACCCGCTGAGACCCACACACACACACACACACAAACACATATACACATATACACACACACGCACTACCCCTCTATGTTGGACATAGAGGATGTGGATGATGACAGCCATCAGCAGGGCAATTAATGGGCCTGTCCCCTGGATACACTACAACAGAGAGAAGCAGTACAAAAACAACATTAGCCAATATGGCTGGACCCTAACGGTATAATTAGCCTAGCATGCTGCTTCCCACTTGGACTCGATAACCCAAAAACACAGCCAGTAGTGATGCAAGGACAGGGTGAAGGAGGGAGGACCAGGGAGAGATGGAGTAGAGAGGAAGAGGGGAGCACAGGAAAACACACAAAATGCGAATGTAAAGAGGCCAACAATATAAAAGAGGGGAGAGGCCACAAGACATGAATACATATCAGCTCTGTGGTAATAACCAGCCGGAATCTGGCTGTGTTTTGCACTAAAAGAAGGCTGATCAGGAAGTACCACAGCCAACTAAGCACAGTGCAAGTGATGGAGGTAAGACAGAGAACTGAGAGGAAGGCATAAAGGAGTGGTGGACGAGGGGAGGGAGTGGAGAGCAGTGTAGACACAGCACCATGCCTGTAGCATACTGATGCTGCTGTAAGACATGCAGTCAGCGTGGCCTCAGGTAAGAAACCAAGCATGTGCTGCAGAGGGCTGGGCCGCCTCATAGTGGTGTGAGTACACTTTCACGCATTTATGTATTTTTTGTTTAGGAAGCAATAACACCGAAAAAAAGTAAAATGTGAATAGAGAAGAACAAGCACGTCAAGTGAACGCATGTGTGTCTCAGTTTGTATGTGGTGTGCATATGTGTGTTAAAGTGTGTCTGCATGTGCTGCAGTGGGCGGTGGGCTGTTCATTATGCTGCGTGTGTCTCTTCCTGCAAAGCTTCTGTTATCACAACACAGAGCCCCAGCAACTCCTGCGCTAGCTCTGTTACTATACCTCAGTCCCTTGGGAGATTCCTATAGCAGCATATTCTGCACGTCAAGGACAGTATACTGGTGCTCCCAACACAGAAACAGACCATCATAACCCAGTACATATGGCATGGAAGAGCTTTATAAATGCTAGATATGGATGGGCCAAATGACGATACTGGAAGATATTATAGCGATATCTTATCAATACTGGCTCCACATTTTGATATTTTTGTTAAAAAATGCAGGCGCTCTAAACAGATTCCTCAGCTAACTTGATGAACCACAGTCACTACTTCTAAGACTATGCGCTTTTTTGTTTGTACATTGTTTAATCTCAGTTGGCAACATGCATTTTTGTGAAACTGACAACACACAATGCAGTGGAAAAAATATATATAATTCATCATGATACCCATAAAAAGGACATCATGACGTATCCTAGAATGATTGTCTCTCATTGTATCAAGTATCACAGTGTTGCCATCGCTGTCATTGGCAACATATCACGATAAGAGATCAATCACTAAGCCCTATTATGATACATTATTTCAAAAGAAATGTAACAAGAACCTAAGTTCAATCAGATGCAGCCACTATCCTTGAATAGTAATCTGTTACTGTAGTTCAATTACTTGCAATTATTGTCAAAAAGTGTTTTGTGAGGTCACAGCAACCTTGACCTGTAACCATTGGTCACCAAAATCTTAATCTTGAACATTCATGCCAAATTGTAAGACATTCTGTCAAGACATTCCTGAGATATTGTTTTTTTTTTACATGTAATGGGGACCGACACTTGGACAAACCTTATTTTTTGAATAACATTTGACATTCTCAGACAGAACAGGACTTCATTTAGGCATTATTAGAACTGCTTCCTACTGTAAAGTACAGACAGAAGGCTGCCTGTATAATCTCTCATTGTCTTCTCTCTCTATTTGACTCTGTCCAAGAGACAACAGGAGGCCTGCTCTTCCTTTGTGCCTCACTAAATCCCTCATCTTCACCTGTCTCTCACAAAGCGATCCAGAAATGGATTTCATTCATTAGCAGAGATGAGAACAGCTTGCAGGGGGTACAAAAGTGTCTTTTTCAGGGTGTCTAAAAGTGTGCTACATTGTGAAAAATAGGAGAAAGTAAAAAAAGAGAAGTGAAAATGCTCAGCAATGTTCTCCTCCATGTTTAATGAAAGAGAATGAGAGGAGCTGTCTCTTTCTGTCTCCCACTGCTGCACCACAACCTGATTACTGTCTGATGATGATGGCACTACTTCCTGACATCTAATTGAAATAATTGTGTGTAATCACTTTAAAAGACTGGCAGGAGACATGCAAGCGATGAGAAGTAGTTAAGAAAGGCAACGGCATTTTAATTGAATCTTCCCAGATGCATCTGATTCCATCAAACACAGGCAGAGACACAGCGGTGGCACAGTTCAACTGAGAGATGAATAGTGGGGTAATGGGTTTAGGGGCTGTGAAAGAGAGCAGGGTTTAAGTGGATATGCTTCAGCCATTCTCCCATTCTCACACACTTTATCCCACATAATCTGCAGAAATCTTCACAGTACTACACTGTATCCAGGTTGACTTTCCCCTCTTTAATACAGTATTTCACATAAACAACCCAAGCGAGGATTTCTATAGACAATATTGCCAATGCTCTAAAAATCCACTTCTTTGACTTGCTGATCAGAAGACAAGTACACCTCGCAGGTTTTTGGGATGAGCTTGGGAGCTAAAATGCTCAGCCTGGACCTCATTGCTGTTTTTGTGAACCTGTGCATCACAGGGCCACTATGTGGGTTTCTGAAGACCCATATCACACAGAGAGCCCAGGCCGGGGAGAGCCTGTCCACAGCTATTTCCCTACTCTTTAATCTCAGCGGCCGACTGGAGAGAGCAGTGCTGCACATTCCATTAATGTAAAGTGGGGCTTGAAGGCCCGTAATTTATTGGCTCTGCAGACTCGCCTCCCCTCATCTCACTCATACTGGCTCCCGGCCACCAAATACTCCCCCTGATACCCGCCAACATGCAGCACCCTGTGCTCAGCGTTTTACGCTTTTTCGCTTTCTGACGCTCTTTTACCCCTCCCTCCCTCTAAACCCCTCTCATTTTACCTCTCTTTGCCTCTCCCGCCATCTACCCTCTACTCCTCTTAATCTCTCCCTCTCTCCCTCAGTACTTCTCTTGCTTTGCCTATTATGCACACATACAGAGATTCCCTCTGCAGCACCTTTCTCCAGATACAATTATCATAACATTTCATCCCACTTTCTCCCAAAGCTTCTGCTGTGAAAAGAGCCAAGGATAAAGTGAGGAGCCAGCTTCCTTTGGCGCCTGCGTCACTGATTTAACAGATAGTTTAATTACTAACAAAATGACACACTCACAGAGCCACAGAGACAACTGCAAGGGAACAGAGGAATCCCCCGCTGAGAGAGATGAAGTGCAAGAGAAAGATGTGTGTGTGATTCAGGAAAAAAAAAAAAAGAGGTTAAACAAAAACGGGTCTCTCTCTATTGATCCTCTTTGAAATCTGTCGCTCCTCTTTCCCCTTCCTCAGTCTGGACTAATTGCCATGATCTGTGTTACTGTGGCAAGGATTCCTCCCCAACCATGGAGCTGTGAGACTAACAGAAAGGCTTCGCCCAGAGATGGATAGGGAGGACAATCATGTCAGAGTTAACCTGCTCTCTGTGATTCACAATAATCCTGCACAAAGATCAAACAAAGCTGAGACAATAACTCTGACAAACAGAACCTCTGTGGTAAAACTCCTGAGTTACAATGACCATACATTATTGTGACTGCTTTTCAAATTAATGCCATTGCTATGTGTGTGCATGTAATAGTGTCTCCTGGGTGTACTGCACTGCATTAGAATTAAGATTTAATTTAGGAAATGTATAATTTAATTAAACCGCCAATTTATGTATGAGCAAAATCTATATATTGATACCAAGTTAGAGAACCTCTGTATGCTACTTAGTGAATGTAATTCTAGTGCTGCTATTAGCACAATTATGGGTTATTTGTTTAATTACTTTGATTATTTTATTCATACCAGTGGCTCTAATATTTCCTCATAATTAGGTTTACCTGCATCATGTTTAATATCATTAACCTACTTGAAATACAAACTTTCCAAACCTGCCATCAGCTGTATTCTTTACTGGACTATGACTATTTACTACTGAGACCCATTCCTCAAACTCCATCAAACACCACAAAGTCCTTTTGTACATATTCCACTGTTATCTAATAAAGCTGTGTTGTTTATGTGTTATAACTGAACTGGATTTGTCATGGGTGTGCTTGATCACATTTTGCTGCATTTGATAAATGTCTTTCTTTCAAAACCAAATATTGGTTATTAATTCTGTATAATAATAACAGCAATGCTGCACAATGACCTCCTCTCTGATGTGCCACTGAGCTCCTACAGTCTCCAATAGGAATCATTATATCGATAGATTGATTTCTCATAGTGAGTTATATTTTATAAATCCCATATTCCCCGACTAATCATACGAATATGAGCTACATTTCTAGAAATGTGGAAATAAATGCCTTTTTATACAAGAAAGTATATGAGACTGAAATGAAACCATGAATGAGATTTTTGAAATTATTTTACGAAACATACTCACTCTCTTGTGGATACATGTGTCAACCTGTAGTGCAGCGTAGAACTGATTTGTAGGAGGAGAACAGCCAAACTGGGACTTTTTAGAGTTTGTAAAGACACAACAACAAGGAGTAGTCGTTAAGAAAGGAGCAAGCAGAAGATAAGAGCAGCAGCATACTGCAGGTTAATATCTAATTACAGCAACAGTGAATTAAACATCTGCATTTTGTTTCCCATTTCTATTGTACAAATGCATGGAAAAATGTAGCTCCATCTGTCTCATAATACCACCATTTATAGACTCTCTAAGTGGTAGTTAAATGAAAACAAAATTGAATACAGAATTAGTGAGACTATCAAGTAAGCAAACGATGCAATATTTATGAGCTGATTAAACTGTGTACACGGTCTGAGAGGGGCTGTGCGAGTGGCGCAATTGGTCAGTGGGCTGCCTCTTACTTATTCATGCTAGGGGCTAGACGTCTCTCTCTAAAGTAAATTATTTAGACCTTTTTCTTTGTGTGTTGTGTGTCTCAGCGTGTGCTGGAGAGAAAGACCAGTGTGTGAGTGAATTGAGGTTATGTGTATATAGATAGCCACAGTAGGGATCCTCTTTAGAGGGGTCACTGGCCACGCTGTTGAAATAACATTACTATATTGCCACTTTGTGCCCTTTGCGCACGTGCGCGTGTTACTGTGTATCTATCAGGAGAGGGGTTTTCCATTTAGTGTAGTGATCCTTTGGGACACATTGTGAACAAAAAGGCCAAACTGATATTGAGATAAAGACCACATGATGTTGAGATGGAGGGGGTGGAGTGGGGTGGTGCACTGGAAGACAGAGACAAGAAAGGAAGAGAAATATAATAGGAAAAATAGGAAAAGCAAGTCTTTCCATTATGAGGCTATGTGAATGTATTGTCAGGTCTCACTGTAGGGGTCCTGAGAGAGGTGTGTGCACATTTGACGGGTTAACATGTGAAATAGCTAGGCTAATAGCTATGCTAATTGCATTTCTGAACGCATGTTAGCACACTTGTGAGCTATTTCACAGCACACAGCCATGGCTTAAGCTGTGAATAATGGCCACTTCAGCCTCTGCAAGGATGTGTAAGCAAAGGGCTGCTGATAGACAGGGTTAGTGGGTGGTTTAGAAAGTGGGGAATGAAGAGTGATAAAGAGAGGGGGCGGAGAAAGGAAGAAAGGGTAGAGGAAGAGAATTTATGACAGCTTTTTTAATAATTACTCACATCTGTCTCATCACTCTCAATCCCTGAGTAATATTCAACTGACTGAGAGACAGGAGCAGCCCTTACTCAGAATACATGTCTTGTGGCTTTATTACATCATGGGTGATTGGGTCTACTGTCGGGTGAAGAATATGTCTCTTCTACAACAGATTTCTCTCTGTTATTTTTTAACACCGGTACAAAGCGGCCAGAGTAGAAAGAAGCTCTTTGATTCTGAGGTACTCAAATATTCAGTAAAGCTGACATACAGTGTAACAAAGATTCACACGGTTCACAAGTTTTTCTTCGTAATAAGCTTCACTTTAACTTTTTAAAGCAGCATTGATTCAACTGCAGGAACTGAGAGCTTGGGTGACTGAGCAAAAAAGTTGATCCTCCATCAAATCCGCTGTGTTAAAATCCTGCATCTGTGCACAGCAGGTAGAATATCTTGTTGTGAACTACAATGTCATGTTACCTTATCGGATGTCAAAGTGAACTTTCTGCTTCATATTTCGTTTTTTTTGCCATTTTCACTGTAGACATGCAACACTGAATTGAACTAATTGCATAGGAAAAAAAATGATCAAACATGGTTCTGGCATGGAAAAGTAATACCGTAGACGACATAAATAAAAATAAATAAAACAAGCTCACTAAATGGTCATTGTGATGAATCATGAAGGTATTTCAGACTTAAAAGCTCAGTGTGTAACATTTAGGGGGATCTAATTGCAGAATTGAATTTTATATTTCTAATTATAATAATAATACATTTTATTTATGCAGCACTTTTCAAAACACAGTTACAAAGTGCTTTACATCAAAATAAAACAAAGCAATGAAGTACAGCACTTGTTCATTATATGTCATTCATAACATAATGCACAAAAATAAAGTGGTACAATAAAATCACGCACACAGTCACGATGAAATAACATAAGAACAGTAAAACAATGCTGAATTAAAAGCAAGAGTGAATAAAAAGATAAAATGAGAATATAAAATAGCCAGTCAACAGATTTACTATAAAAAGGCGTTTTTGTACAAGTAAGAAGTGATTTAAAAGAGTCCACTGAGTTAGCTAACCAGGACTGGGTATTTTCCTGAGTGGGAGCTGTGGGAACTGCCCGAAGAACGTAGGCAGCAGCCAGACACATAGGGTTGCAATGTAGGTGGGGACAAGACCGTGTAGTGCTTATAAGTAGTCAGTAAAAGTTTAAAATCAATCAATAACCGGTAGCCAGAGGAAAGATGTGAGAATTGGGGTGATATGATCTTGTCTCCTGGTGTTTGTCAGTAGTCTAGCAGCAGAGTTTTGGATGAGCTGAAGGCGAGTGATGGATTTTTGACTGAGACCAGAATACAGAGAGTTGCAATAGTCCAAATATGAAGAAATAAATGAAATGATAACTTTTTTGAGGTCTGAATGAGAGAGGATATTTTTTAACTTTTGCACTGTTCCTGATCTGATAGAACATGATTGAGAGACCTTGGTTATTTGTATATGAAAGCAGAGGTCAGAGTCAAAGTAAACACCCAGACTACTGAACAAAAGACTTCAGATGGATGGGTGGCCTTATAACATTCTCTCACCCTCATCTTGTTGCCTACATGGTCTCCATGGTGATCATGGCAGGCTGATGGTTGTTGGCTGCCTCGCTCCTTAGCAAAGGTTTTCTTGTCATAGTCCAGTCTTCTTTACATATCCTCTGATTCACCACAAGTCCTCCAGAGGACAACCTCATTTATAAGGAACCTATACTGAAACCCCTACAACAACCCCCTGCACCTCCTTCCTCCTTTCTGCTATACTCATCCATTTTTCATCCATTTCTGCCTCCACCTCCCCCATGTCTCCCTCTGATCAGCAACCCTCCTGGTGTTTTCCTCATTTGTTCCTATTTCCTCTGTTTTCTCTTAGTATGCTGGCCAGGGAGTGATATTAAAGGCTGAACAGAGTATGCTACACCTGGAGGAAACACGTCTGTGCAGATGCTGTCTTCATGTTAATAGACTAGCAAGAACTCCTCATGGGCACAGACAAGTGGATTCACCCAAAGGGTAACAGCCAGCCTAACATATTCTGCAGGAGAGATGATTTGTCTTGTATTATTTTAAAGCAGAATAGCTACAGCAAACACTTGATATGGAGACCCACTGCCAGAGAGCTATTAGAGGAAGCTGTGTCACTGCACTTATAAACACCTAGACAATTTAGCCAGGCTAATGTTAATGAACGGGGGCAGACTGACTTCTTATAGCTACCATTTAGCCTAGCATTTAGCCTAGCGCTGGGGTAACAGCCACTGTCATGGGAATGTTAATGAAGCTAAGGAAAACAAAGCCTAGTTAATGAGAGCTGTGAGATAAGAGAGTAGAGGCTAGGACACACATGTACACACATACAAAAACATACACACACACACACACACACACACACACATTGTGAGAGGCTCCTCTCTTTCGACACTAATTAGGCAGGAAGGACTATATGTGGAGGAAGAGCTAACTAACCATCCACATCAATACTGCATCGTGTGCGCCTGTCTTGGCCATTGGCCTCAAAGTCACGGAGGGAGGAAGGGAACGGAAAGGAGAAGTTGGACAGAAACAAATTAGAGCGAGGGCAAGACAGGGAGGGCAGAGAAACATGAATCTGTGGGAATGAAGATGAATTCACGCCATTTGTGTCTTGGTGTAATCCATACGTGTGATATAATGTAGGGTGTGTACGGGTAGAGATCCAGTCCACATCCACAGCCACCTGGAGTGAGCCGCCCCCTTGCCTGCATCTACCAGCTGTAATCACATCAAGTGCGGGTTCACATGTCCTCACACAGCTGCATTTGCATGCAGATACAGTGCATGCACACACTGATCAGTATGACATCAATATATATCTGCGTAAGAAATATAAGAAACCTGATGATGGGTGTAAGTATATTATATACCAGTATATTTTACAGGAGACACTGTTCAGTGACATGAAATTGATCTGCAGAAGTTTCACTATCAATGTAGTTTGTTTTCACTTCAGTGTGTTCCGATGGCAACTCGATCATGATTTGTATTTTTTTTATGGTTATTCCTAGAAAACTGATCAATTGGATAAGGTAAGGGGGAGGGAAGTTTAGTTAATTTAGTTTGTTTATGCATAAGTTTGTAGTGCGTAAGACAGTAAGAATGAATGAAGAATGAAAACAAAGATTGTGTCATTGACCAAATTAAAGACTAAACAGTACAAATCAGATCAGAATTTACATCTAAGTTTATTCCTACAAGTTCGGATGCTTTAGAAGAAATCTTAATAAATTGCTAGGATAACGTATATGTAGATAATGCTGGAGGTTCATTGTATTTCAATGGATACTGATTAAGAGAAGTCCAACATACAGAAGATGAAAATGACTGAGGACATTTTTAACAACAACAATTCATGCGTTAGGTGTACATATTTACACATGAATACACTGTATATGTCACATTAAAACCCACAGAAGTTTGTATTTTCTGAATAAGTTTTAATAAGGAATAAGGTTCAACGTGAACCACATTACGCAAGGAACGGACGACTCAAACTTCTGACCTCCTCCCTTCATCTGCAGCGGTGTACAACACTGACACTTTCGCCACATTCTAGGAGACAGGACCGATGTTAAAAGCCACTTACAGCAGCATCAGAACCAGTGTTTGGTTTGAGCTAAGTTAAAGCGTCATCCTCCAGACATCTGCTCCCTGCCCCCACCAGACACTCTCTCTCCTCCATCTACCTCCCGTCTCTCTGCTTAAGACATGCAGAGAATACAAACCGCTGAGCTTTTCCACTCCCTGGGCTTGACCTGATATTGCTGCCACTCCTTTTCCACAAGCCTGAGGCAATGGTCTGAACTTAAACTAGGTTAGAGGTGGGAACACACGGCACATACAGCAGTGTTAGCTTAATAACCATCCGGCAAAGGTTTGGGGAGTGACGACCACTCCATCTCTCTCTCTCTCGTCTGAATCTTTTTCTCAGGCTATCCATCTATCACATCTCTACGTTCCATTTTGTTCCCCTCACTTCCAATCCCTCCCCCTTTTCTTGCAATCTATGGTCCTTTTTATCTGTCTCCTCCTCTATATCTCCCACTCTTTTGCACTCTATCTCTCTCATTCTCCATTTCTCACTCTCTCTTGTACAATCAATCAGTTCTGAATTACTCATTTACTCTGTCTCTCAGTGCTGCATATTCTCTATGCCACTGAGGACTCCGTTAATTTTCTCCCCTCCCTCCCTCGCTCTCTCTTTCTCTATACTCTGCTTGATCGAATCAGATGCTATTTGTCTATTAAGGGGCCACAGGGATATTTAATAAAGGACCTGTAATAACTGTGTGCCTGCAGTGTGTGTGTGTGTGTGTGTGTGTGTGTGTGTGTGCGTGTGTGTGTGTGCAGGAGCGTGCATTTCCGACCAGGCGGGTGAATATCCTTCCATTCCCCACCTTGATGAGGAAATTAACATGTCCGATGTAGTGGCTGATGAAAAGTCATCTCGACGCCAATGGTGAATGTCGCAGTTAATTTTCTATTTAGCTACAGTAACCCTAACCAACTCTAATTGATTAGGTGATCAAAAGTAATTGGTATTAGGCCGCAGCTATGGATTCATTTGTCTTTTATGAATACTAATTGACCCCAGACTGCCCCTGTGCCCACACCACCCCCGTTCTGCAGTGCTCTGTCTTGCCTCTGCAACACTTTCTGGACCTGCAAGTCATTGTATATTCTCCTCTGTGCCTCACTCTTCTGCATACACGTGTATGGGTAGCTATAAATTGTGTGTTTCCACCTTTTTTCCTCTGCTTGTGTATGTGTGATTAAGTGTTTCGTCTCTAAGCTGCCTTGGCCCCCAGCCTCGGGGAAAAAAACCAAACAATTCTTTTTGACATCCATTATGTGTACGCCTGTGTGTGTGTTTGTGTGTTGAGCACTCCATGTACATACACCAATATGTCCATTTGTGTAGTAAATTTGCACGGGGAAACCACAGGTATTAGAGAATGAATATGGAATGAATCTACATAATCTAAAAAAAAAAATTTTTCAGCCTGCGGTTGACATTTGTGAGGTCCGGTAAAAATAGATGAAAGAAAATATGCTCTCCTCTGTGTCTAATATTATGACTCTGCCACTCAGCTACACAGCATTCAGTAACGCTCAGAGACAGGCATACAATCATATGCATGCAAAAATGCTTGCGCATGGAAATGTACTGAGACGTAAACAGAGACCTGTACACGCTCACGCAAGCACACATGTATGCAGACGGGGAGAGTTCACTTCATTACATCAGTAAGCTTTAAACAGTAATGAGTTTTACTGAGCAATATGTGCTTTGCAAAGCCATATTCATCAAAGGTGATCAGGAAGAGATATTGAATGAGAAAGATCGGATACTTTTGTTAACTGACTGCTTTCACTGCTCTTTCCCCAATGAGCTATTGATCGGGCTGATGGGATTCTCCAAAGATTATCCCTTTATAACTTAGAAGTGTTACCCGACACACATACAGATAACACCAAACATCAGCACATCCACTCGACTAAACAGATCCCGTATCACTGCTCGTGCCCTTTTCCCCGGAATTGTGTTTAAGGTGGAAACACAAAAATGCAATTTTGTACACACCTACCCACAAATGTACACACACACACACACACAAACCTCCAGCAGCCCTACAGAAGCTGAGGCTATAAGGCTGTCATGGCAACCATTCGACAAAGGTATGATTGGTCAAGGGGACGACGTGCAGAGAAATCTTTGCTGAGAGGAGGTATGTAAATTCACTACACATAACAAAAACATGCAGTTCAAACGCACAGACACCATGGGACACACATAAACAGTTCAGCGCTCATGTTTTTCTTCGTAAGCAAGAAAAGACACACTTAAAATGGGTGCATCCTGAATAATGAGTAAACAGACAAATATATACCGACAAGTCAGGGCAAACATTAATTAGTAAATGCCACAATATAGGAAGTGACAAGTTGGTTTAGATGATCTTCAAAAAATACAGTAAGACATTTAATTAAAAATATGCAAATGTGCTCGCAGTTTGGAGGCTATCAAATTCAACTTAACAGAGGAAAATCTTTTCTGACTACATTTCAATTACAGACTCACTGCACATTTTTCAGCAGCTCCACTGAAACAGAGAGGGGAGATTCCTTCCAGTGCTCTGAAATTACACATCTAACACAAGGTTCGTCTTTGACTAAATGACTATTGTTCTGGTTCCAACAGCACACAGACGAGATTAAACATCAACATTATTAATTGTGATTAAAAAGCTCCAACCTCTTATGGAGCTTGACGAACGACCTAATGAGAAAATGATTGCAGAGATAAATATTAAACTTACAACACTTGTCATAATCACAAATTTTGTATTCTTTTGCGACCGAAAAACAACTTATTTCATCACTGAATTATGTGTATATTCTTACTTTGTACAAAGCCTGTCTGTGCATGGGTGCATAGGGATGTCCTGCATGTTCTGTGGCTACAGCAAAAAGGGCAGTGTGATCATATCGCAGGCCCTTTCCCCCACCGCTGGTCCCATGTGCCCAATTAGAGAGGAGAGAAAATCAAACCAGTCACAGCTTGGAAAATGATCGATCGCCTTGACCCATGTGTGTAACATATATGTAACATGTCAGGCTATGAGCTGGGCTAATACATCAGCTTATACATTTGTTGACCCCAACGTTCCCCAATAATCCCGCAGTGACTGAAACATTTTGGGCTGTGGATGGTTATGTAAGCTGCCAATGATAAAACTGTCACTGTAACATGTACAAGCAGTCAGCCTTGCATTGATGTTTTATTGTAATTTTTTTCCTTTTTTTGTCACCTTTTTAAAATGAACATTGCACTAAGTGGTTAAGTTTACACCCGTGGGATAAGGTTAAGATCTATGCAAATCACTTACAGTCATTCGATACCCACATGGAAGAGGTATAGGACTATGAATCCCCCTGCCTTAAACTAATTAATCATTCATACTTCACATCTACATATTCAAATTACCTGAGCCAAAGTCACAGCAAGTGGGGGAGGTGATGATATAGGTGGAAGGATAGGTAAGAGAATAAGTTGAGTAAAGAGAAAAAGAGGAAAGAAAAGCGAAATGAAAACGAGGAGGGGCTGCACTTATAGGCTTAGAGTAAAAAAACTGTTTTGTTCCAGTGTCTTGGATTCATCTCGTGGCCCTTGACGCATCCGAGTAACGTAGCTAGCAGTTAGCCTGTGACCGCGCAGCGCTGTCTGCATTAGCACTTGGCTGCACTACTCGCAAGAAGCCGTGTGCTGTCACAGCCATAGCACCAAAGTCTTTATGGCCACAGCTGACAGACTCCAACCTCTGCCCTATTAGTGAACATACTGGGAGCCTCTGCGCTCCTTTCTACTCGACTCTCTCTTCTTTCTGTCTCCGTGTGCCTCATCGGAGAGCCTTGATTAGGGCTTTGGGGAACCAGCAGACAGAGAGCATGGTGACAGACGGAGAAAAAAAAAGTACAAAAAAGACAAAGAGAGGGAAGAGGGAAGCCAAAAAATGACAGCCAATACCAGAGACAAAAAGAACTCCGATTTTTTTTTTTTTTTTTTCAAATATTGCAACAAATCCTAAGCATAATGGCAGTGCTTTACATATATTTATTAAGAAATCTGTAAAAAAAAAAAAAAAAAAAAAAAAAAGAGTAGAAAACTTTATGAGAGTAAAGAAAGGACATTAGGAAGACAAATGTGAGGCAGGATGTAAAGCGGAAGAGGAATATGGAATTTAATAAATATATAAGAGACATGAGACTATGTTCAATTCTGATATGACTGTCCACAGTGAGTCACATTGCAAAAAAAATCAGATATATGCCTGATTTAGGACTACATACACCACAGAAGTGGCCAAAATATGTAATTTGTGCTGTCATGAAGACTGTCATGAAGATAAAAGATGAGCAAAAACATCAAATTTGGGCAGCTTTTGCTTGCAATTTGAATGTAGCCATGTAGAGAGGTAATGTTGCGCACAGTGAACGCTGTGTTAACCCGCATGTTATTGAAGATTTGTACCCCCCCCTCTGTCATCGCCTGCTGGTACCCCCTGGGCTCAGCATATACAAGGTAATCTATGCATCCTGGAGGACTGCAGGGTCAGTGAGCCAAGGCGGCGTGCAAATAGATGGGTTTAAAGCCCATGGCATGTTTTAAAAGACAAGTCTTAAAATATGATACACCTTTGATACTTTCTTGATAGGTGCATTTTCTCTCAAACCATTTATTTATTTAAAATTTTGTCTAGACAGTCACAATAGTTCATCTCAACCTTTCTGACTTTGTTGAAGTATGAATTTGTCTTTTATGGTTGATCAAATTCAGAATATTACATTTAACAAGATATAAAAGCAGCAGAGGCAGCAGAGAAAAGCAGTAAACCCCTTTCATTTGGCTTCAGAGGGTGCATAAACAGTGGAGATGACCCACAAACACACAGAGCACGTTTCACCCTTTAGATACAGTAGAAAGGTTGGCCAGCAGCGTGGTGGAAGCTCCTGAAGGCTTTATACTGGAGGTAGGGGATCTTTGGTGGGAGTGGGGGTAGTAAAGTCAGACTTGGCTGATGACTGGGTGGGCTGGCTGGCTGATGAGCAGTGTGGCTGTTTGTCAGTGTGAGCCTGTAATTGAGGGTAGGTGTGAGTTTCCCCCATGGATTCCCTATATTCTGACAGCTGCAGCACAGTGCAGGCTGTTCACACAGAGCCGGAGTAATCATCATCTGCTCCTACAGCCTGGACCCCTGTACACCTCTCTATCAGCATGCTTACACAGATGAGAGCACGCACAGGTAAGAGCGAACAAATTGGACAGAAGCAACAAATGTGTAATTGTGAACACACGTTCACAAATAACAGCCAACATTTTAGAACACAAAGGCAACGCCTGAATGATGCAAGGCGAACCTACCAGCACGAATAACATGAACTACTTTTCCTGAAGTAGCTGACCTATACAACTCACTCAAGAAAGAGACACAAAGAGAAACATGTATTTCAAAAAGCCATTTTGTTATGACATGAAAAAAAAAATCATTTTCTATTCTGATCCATAGCTGAATGTGTTTGGTAAAGTGTAGCTCCCCAGGGAGTCTGGGCCTGTGATCCGGCAGTGCTGCAGGTTGAAAAGGAATTCCCATCTGCTACTGCCTCAAATCTACCGCATCAATAAGCCAGACTTAAATGTATTTCAGTTTATCATTTTTACAACTCTTAAGCCGTCTTTCGGTCCTTGTCTCTCTCGGTCCTTGTCTCTCTCCCTCCCTCTGTCATATCTTCTTGACAAGGATGGCGAAGCACGTGGCATTTCATAAACCTTACATTCTCACTGTTTTATTCACGCCCACTCTCTGGCCTCTCTCAACGTGGAGGCATTGGCAGCAAGCACTGCTATATTGTTCCCGTTGGTTTTGAGTGATCAGTATACTTTCTTCGGCTGAAACGCTGCGTGGTGCCCCTAACCTGCACTTGCGTGGGCGCGCACACAAGTAGTGCTATTCCATGTAACTCACTTGGAAAGCTCAGATCAAATCTTCTGCATGGTAGGTCACCAGGGCCCTAAGGACCCCTCACACTTGACACAGTTGCCCACAGATGTGGCCCGCCTGTAAAGAACACAGCGGTCACACTGGATCCATAGTTTTCAGCAGGAGGCAAGGGAGCAACAGTGGGGTCAGGGTTTGGACAGAACCAGAGACATGCTCCAGTGGACCACACAGACGAGCTGCTGTCGCTCTAATTGGCTGCGGAGCAGGAGTGAAAGCCCAATACACTACACTCATATTAGCCTCGGCTTTAAGGACAATAGGAGCTGAAGGACCACAACAGCAAAGCAGACGAGAATTAATGATGGCCATTATGGCTGCCAGCAACCACAAACCGTTAATTTCAAACCAGGTTTTTACAAGACAGGGATAATTAAGGGCCAAGTACGCCAGGCTGCATCTTCTGGCATGTAATATTTCCGCTTTTAGTGTAACACATCTGACAGTGTGTTTCCATTTTAGATCTCAACCGCTCTCTTCAAATCTGTCTTGACTATAGCTTTGGGCTATTTGGCAAAAACATTTATGTTCGTTTGGTTTAATGCCTTAAATTAGCCCACATCATACTGCTCTCACTCTGACCTGTTTAATGCATCTTGACACCAGCAATTCTCTAACAAGCGTCTGAGTGTGCGCAGACATGGGCTGTTTGATTCCTCCGCACCTCTCTATTCCAACAGGGGAGTTCAAAGACTCATATTTTGGTGAGGATATAAAAAGGAGTAGGAGAGCCCGAAGAGGGAGATTGAGAGTAGAGGGAGTGTTTTTTATGCTTAGAGTGAAAGGATTTTAAGTAGTCTGTTTAAAGGGGTGATGTTAATTGCCACCGATTCCTCTTCTTGTTACTCTCTCACTCCCTCTCTGTTTCTCCTTTATGTGTATTGCGTCTGGCAACCCAATTTGCTCAGGCAGCATCAAGGAATTTCTGTGCACAATCAGATAATACAGAGCAGAGCCAGAAAGGCTGAGCTCTGAGTTTAGATAATGGCCGGATTTAAGGAAAATCTCATCACATGCTTTCTTCCTCTCACCTGCAAGCGAATCAGAGACACAACCAACAGACGAACAATAAAAAGATTCACGTCTGCTTGTGTGCATGCGTATATTTATGTATAACATGCAAAAAAAAAAAAACATGAAAAGAGGAGACATTCAGTGGCAGACATGGAAGAGGAGTTAAAGCGTTTAGAAAGGAAGAGAAGCAAAGAAATTCCAGAGATGTGATTTTGACAAGCGCACGACATTCAACCATTCTGACAGCCAACTTGGTGAGAATGACGTTGGTAGAAGAGCAGGAATGAATAAACTCCATCTGACATGGTGATGAGCCATGACCTTTCAGGATGAGAGGAGGAGGATGTAGAGACAGGACTCACACTGCTGTGGGGGTGGCTGGGTGACACATACACAGGATGCCCTTATATCCTTTTCTTTCTGTGTGTGTTTGTGCATGTGTATTTGTGTGTCTCCATGCACTGAGACACATGCCCACGCACCGAGGTACAGTATATCCATGTTTGTCAGCCAAAAGCTACAATTCATTCAAAGATGTGACATGGGTCTAGTGTGTTCCAGGCAAAGCAGGCGCAGAGGAATATTTAACCCTGCTTAGGGCTTCTGACAGCCAGACGCTGCTCCCTTTGGCTCCTCCACTAAACAAGAACAAACCGAAAAAGATGTTTGTATGTGTAAATGAAAAGGAAAGACAAAAGGCGAAATAGAGTGCCGACATTATTTGTTAGGAAGAAATACTCCTGCTTCAGGTGAAATGTGGGAAGCTTTATGGTGAATTCTCTGCTTCCATTTCTGTCTCACACTATGTTGTTCTCCTTCTCTGTCTTCTTCTCTGTCCCTCAGGCTGAGAGAGACATAACAACTAGTGACAGAAGTTAAGTGATTCCCAAACCCGCTGTTTGCACAAAAACCCAGCAGCAAAACACTGTCCTGCACATGGATACTCAAACATTAACACACGCACAAAACCGATTAGGGACTGCAACACAGTCTGAACTGTTCAAGCCACACGTGTTCACTCTGTATCCTCATGTATACTTGTGCATATTTTTATATTGTTTGCACATTCATCCAGTTGAATGCGTTTTGGCTCCTGGCAACATCTCTCAAGAAAAATCCTTTTATGTGATCCGAAGCGGGCTTAGACTCTCTTTGCTGCCTTGGTCTTCCTCTTCCCCTCTCTCTGTCTGTCTATTTTAATGTAGATGTTACATCAAAGTCTCCATCCCACTCCCTTTTCCATCCCAAAGTGAGATGTAGGAATAAATGTCTAGACTAGCCAGTTAGAGTCCATAACATCTGAAATTAAAACCACTTTGTCAGCAGCAGATGTCATACTTCAGCATTACCGCGCACACACACACGGGCACACACACAGCACCCAAGTCTGGCTGACTGCAAGAGCTGGAAATATCAGTAGTGGTAGAGATAGGCATATTGTTCCTTTAAAGATGCCGATTTTGTGTTGACTGAGCTGCTCTGCCACTGTGATCAAAGAGATGGTTGAAACTTGCTGTAAACTATTCCCACAGCGGGAGAATCTGGTCAAGGGAATTAACAACTGACAGGAAGGGACATGAGATGAGATGCTCTGCAAACAAAGCAACACTTTAATCTTTAAAAAGCTTTATATGCAATTAAAATCTGCACATATATGATATGAATGCCAACCTGAGCAAATCAACAAAAGAGTAAAATATAGAGTGCTGGCAAGAAAGAACTAAAAAGTATAAACCCTCTGTTGGTGTCTATTTTCTCTGGTTTACGTCCACTGTGCCAATTAACACACAAGCGTTGACAACATTTGAGACCATTTATCAGGCATTTACAAGGCCAACCCCAGCATTAAAAAGGTTATTTGCCTGATAGATAAAGACTGTGAAGGGAATTAGGTGAACTGAGGTCTCAAGCACTTTGGAAGAGCTTTGGCTTCTCCTTACTGTAGTTAAACTCCTGACCTTCATGATACTTAGCACATACACACAAGCACACACACACACAGACTGAGTGGGCTGGATGACACTGTGGGTGCACAATTCAATGACCCTTAATTATGCAATAATGCAGAATCTTGAGAATATTTTTCTTCTTTATTGTAATTAGATATTGAATATTATGACGTGAATATTATAGTGAAAATTACAAAATGTGCCAGTCAGGAAAATTAAGACAATTAATTTAGTGGCAGAGTCACTTACTGATATTGTACTAAGAAGTAGAAAGGATTTCATTTATAAAATACAGACTCCTATAGTAGCCACCACAATATAGCTATTCCCATTAGTTTATCTGGAAACTAAGTGAGAAAGAAACAAACACATTATTGAGCAGAAGATCGGGAGTACTCCTCAGTGTGTTTTATTAAAAAGCAGCTCTTAAAGGCCGGTGAATTTAAATGACTCCTCACTGTGCTGCAAATACTAATCTGATTGTATACCCAGAAACAGGAGAGGGCTGAACACAAAAATGGTGAAATAAATGAAAAAGATAGAAAAAGATGGGAAGACTTGACCCAAATTGATGACGAGGTTTAAAAATATTAAGAATGTAATACTGAGCAGCAGGAGGACACTGGGATACGGTGGTAAGGAGAATGATTGGTTAAAAAGACCAGCCGTCTATTTGTCTGCCTACAGTATGCCTATCCTCTGTACCGCTCTCCGTCTGTCTGTGAGACAGCAGACACACAGTCGCTGCTGTAAGCTGTCACATTGACATGTGTCACATTCTGACGCCACTTCCCCGTTGTGATCTTAATGTCTGAATGACAGCTTGTTCAACAGGACACACACAAACATATATATATAATCACACTAACACACACACAATGAGGCTTTTCTTGGTGTTTGCCCTGAGGTTGAATACTGCACAGCCTTGGGCAGTCTGTGCATGAATACAGCTTCAGCACTTGGAGTTTCTGAACACAGAAAAGTAAATGCCCAATAGTAATAGAGTGATCCCATGACAGCTAAAAGGGGTGTTTAAAGATCTATGAACAGTTTGTGTCTTTTAGCTTCTTTTTTTTTCAGTTTTCAGGCCCAAAAATTTCAACTGTATCAACCAAGGCTCTGAAAACTTAAACTGACTTTACACTACCTGCCTAGCACAAACAGGAAGCAGCAATGTTCACAACTTGACGCTAAAAAATTGAGTATTTAGCAACTAAAGAGTCATATCCTCATCAACTGATTCTCTGCTTAACAAAGAGTGAATATTGAACTTTTACTGTATTTGTTAGGACTCAAAGTAATACTAATGTTAACATCACTGATGTTGCTCAGAAACATGCATTGTTGCACCTGTAGCTACACCAACAGTAATCGTGGGCAGCTGTACATCACTGTGATAAAGCAATGCCCGATTGCTTGTGGAAAGCGAAATGCCACGACGGTCAAGTAAATCTAGAAACTCACACACCCGATTGGGCAAGTCGGTAAAGAGTTAAATAGGTTTTTCCGGAGCTGATGATGGATGTAGCTAAGGTGTGACCTCTCCCACATCTTTCTCATCTCTGTTGAGAGCTGCATGTGTGCACTGTTAATCGGGCTCTTGTGAGAAAATGGCAGTAGGTAAAGACGGGTATGAGCTGAAGCACAAGCAAGCATTTCAATTATCCTGAAAAAGGGAGTTTAGTTGGGTGGTGTTTAGTTGGGAGGATGTGAGCAAAACCCAACTACATACTGCACAGGTTGCTGCAGGTTTGAGAGCAAGGCAGATAAAATGTGACAGGCAAATTTCCACTTGCACACTCGGCCAAGTGGAAAAAAAAAAAAAACATTAATGCTGAACCCTGTGATGTTGGCAAAAAAAGACCTCAATCAGATGCAACACCAAGCACTGCTTTTCAGAGCTAAGTTACAAGTAGAAAACTGAATAAAATAACGGCACAAATGGGTTTACAATTATTTCTACTTGAGCACATTTTCACAGCACACACAAAAGAAAATACTTGCATAAATGACAAGTAGCAAACATTTGGCCTCTCAACTTGCTGAATACCAGTAATTGTGTGCTGGAGCCGAGTGATTGACAGGGTTTGAGAGGCAGAATAGAGTATGGAGGAAAAGGTTGTTTAGCTCATTATGACTAGCAGGTAGCGACAGTCAGGACGCACCAGCTGTGATTGGCCATTGAGTTCCAGCCTTCTTGATTCTTCTATTGTTTCTGATGTAGAGTTGGGATACACTGAGGGATACTGACAGCTTCATGCAGCGCACCACTTTGTGTGTGTGTTCCCAGTGGATGTCGTGAGTCAGTGTTTCAGAAGGCTCATTGCCGTTTGACGCCCACTTCTCCAGCTAAACGGGTTTGCTTTTCAAATGTCAGACCATTGTGGGAGAGTGAGGCGGCTCTCGACGAGACTGATTATTTTCCTAGAAAAAATGGAATGGAGGGGGGGAAAAAGAGGAAAACGTAGAGAGCAAGAGGGAGATGATGACTGCTTTCCATTATTAACCTGGCTCATTCTACGAACTGAGGAAATAGTGAGGCTCTCTCGTTCTGTTGATCGATCCCTCTGTTCTGGGAAGATCGCCAGCACAATACACTCTATCTCTCCACCTATCTATTCCTTTCTGTCTATTTTATCCCTCTTCTTTTTATCTATCTGTCTGTCATTTGGTTTCTATTATGTTTTCTCAGATAATTGCTTTTCACTGCAGATAATTCTTGAAGTAAAATCCTTCGCCAATGAACAAACTGTCATAAAAAAGTTATAAGTTCCTACATTACAGTCCCTGTGAAATGGAATCCAGTGCTCAGTTCATGGCATGTGATAAAAGCGATATATGAGCTGGAGTTTTGCAAGTTGAAGGGTGAGGGTGTGTGTCATCTTGATCGTGCTGCTCGCCAAGAGCCCAAAGGCAGCAGCTGATTATACACGCTTTAAGGTCACAGCAATAAAATCCAAAGAAGCACTGATGAAATATGATTTGAGTCAAACACATTTATTACTCTACTTGCTGTAACTTACTAGGACCACTGGCATTTAATTGAAATTGCTAAGCATGAGGTTCTCAACAACAGTACATCTCCCTGTCTTTAATCCGCTTCTGCAGTGTAGACAAAGTGAGAAAAAACTTCAGTATATAGTGGATTGGAAAAAAGCCATGAACTCTCACCAATAAATTAAAACATTGTACTGCTGGGCTCATAATGAGACAATAAAGTTCACAAGACATGAAAAAGAAATGAAAAAAAATCTTTATTGCTGCAGGTTTCTATTAAGGCACTTTTTTGTATTTTAAAGAGTAAATAGATACATTATTTAACAGCTAAGAAGAGGCTGGTGTTCGTTAGATGAGTGCTGAAAGTGATAAACAGCACTATTGAAGTGACATATTTACAGCAGCAATAGTTGCAGTACATCTTCGATTGTTCTCATTAAACAGCTGTAGCGTCTGTGGAAATCAAAAATATGACAAAGCTTTCCTTCGACTGCAGGAGGACAGGACAAAGTACTGGTAGAGCGGAAGGAAGAAAGAAAAACCTCAAAGTGCCCACTTTCTGCCTCACCCAAGTCAGGCAGTGTGTAGGATGATTATAACTCTGGGAAACTAGGAGCAGTGAAAAAATAATTAAAACAAAAACACAGGGAGCTCATTGTTCGTTGCACCACTATTTATGTACTTGAGTCACAGTGTAACTATAGAATACATTATGTACTGCTGTGTTTGTATGTAATGCTGAGGCATTCTGTCGGCTGAGAAGTGTAAAGAATTCATGAGACAAAGCTCAGAGCAGAAGGGCCATCCCTCAATGTCAGACATTCATCACCCAACACACACACACTGTAAGTTACTTTGGTTTAAATCTAACTTCATAATGCAGAGTGACAAAGCCAAGTCAGTTCTACAGAGAGTGCAAACTTAGAGAGTATCAGACACCCAGGAGAATCCTCCACAACATGACACCCGTCACACACACAGTCACCTCCTTCCACAAATCAGTGAGGAAGTGTGTGTAAATACTCCCTTCCCATGTGGTCAGTGCAACAGAGACAACATTGTCAATGTCTGAGCGCCCTGTTATATGGAGGTGTTGACAGGTAGCACTCCTTCAGGACTTGTAAGACCACAACAAACTTGTACAGAGGATGCGCACACATACACACAGGCATGTATGCACGCACAGGACGTGACGTGACAGACTGAGAATTTCAACGACAATATGGGATCCTCAGCACATCAATAATGCAGCGCCTCTGACAACTGGAGGAATCAAACTCCCTGCACGGTCTCACTCCATCATCTTTCTCTCTCGCTCTCTCTCTCCTCACATTGCCATCTTTTGCTCTCAATCCCTCCATCCATCTCCTCTCACTTCGTTACCCTCTCCTCTGCTACAGCATGAAGACAGAGCGAGAATTAGAAAGCAGGCAACAGGAACAGAAGAGCTGCTGTTGTTCACACAACTTTGCTGGATGGTATCCAGAGTGACAGCATAACACATCTGGCCTTATGGGATCAGAACACATCTAAACAGATGAAATGGATATGAGAGCTTATACAGTAGGTTACAAGTGTGCGTGTGTATCTCTGTCTACAATAAATGCATATTTGTCTGAGCCGTTAGCTGCAGGCGAATAGTTCAGTCATTTAGCTTGCTTGTCAGCAACATAAACAGTCATGAACACACGCACACATACACAGCAGCGTGTCTGTCATAACCAAAGAGCAGCATCTCATGGTGGCACAGCAGCCGTCTGTAGCCATGACAGATGAGAACTGCTGGAGACACTGGAGTGTGTACATACAGACACAGAGAACAGAGCCAGAGGCCCGCTGTGTTTGGTTGTCACTGCTATGGCTGTCACCAACTGCCATGCCATTGTATTGCCACATAAATCTGCATTGTCTGGTGTGTGTGTGTGTGTGTGTGTTTGTGTGTGTGTTTGTGTGTGTTCAGGTCCATGTATGTCCTTCCTTGTCCGTCTGCACTTTGCTGTGTTTGTCAGTTGGAGATGAAGAATAAATCCAGTTTATTATAATTTGCCTTCCCTTTTTTTTCGGCAATTATATTATTCTACTCAATTCAAATGCTGAGATCTCCACACATAGCGTCATGGCACAATGCACTTACTTCTTAATCTGTTTTTAATATTTTCTTTCATTAGGTGTATGTATGTAGCCTTTGCGTGTCTGTGCATGTACTGTTTATTTTCAGTTTTACCTGTTCCTTTTTGTGTTATTGTTCCTTTTATGTTCTTGAAAAGTGCTATTCAAGTAAAGATATTGTTATAAAAAGATGGGTCCAATGGGACGACACACACCATGACTCAGAAGATTATATTCCTCAAACTTATTTTGAAAAGGAAATTGAGGGAAATGTTAAAATAACATAAGCAAGCATTCAGACAACAGGAAGTCAGGCTGAGGTTTTAGGTTAGCTGTCACGTTTGTAGGCCTCAAGAAGAAATTTAGTGGATAAACCATTATTATACCTAAATTGATAGAAATGGCAGCCAAAACTACAAAGAAGAAAGACCCAAATTGTTATAAACCATAATTCTCCTTTCATATTGTCTCAAGAATCAAACAAATCCCTTGCCACTCATTGTTCTCTGTGATTCTGTCTTTAACTTTCTCTCTCACTCGTTCCTTCCTAATGGTCGAAGCGCAGTCAACCATGTGACTGGTCACAAATGCTAATGGTGCGTGGCTAACATAAGTCTCTCCTTTTTTCTTTGAACAGTTCATTCTAACTGCTAAACCTGCAATCTAAATGGGTTTGACAAGCGCGCGCACACACAAACACACATATACATCACAGACATCAACTCATCCATATAATGCTGACAGCCAGTATTGCTCTGCAGAGAGATATTACTTAGCGGTATTGCATTGCTTGCACTTGCAGCAGAGAAAAGCATATTACTCACAAATGTCATTTAGGTGAGAGACTTTGCCTGGCTGCTCCAGACAAGCTGTGTGGAAATAGTTTCCTTCTCAGTCCAGGTCCTGTGACCAACGGCTTCAGTGCACCATGTGGCACTCACACAAGTCACCATAGTGCTATTTAGTGCAATACCATTCACTCAAAGTGAAACAGATTTTATTAGGTTTTTTTTAAGGCCACCATTTTTGAGCAATGGCACTCTGCTGGGTGTTATTACAAATGTGCAAAAAGCCATGCATGGCTAAGTTTCAAAAGAATTTCTTTCCTGCTGTGATGGCAGTGGTGTGTGTCATGGGGGTTGTGCAGGGAATTTGGAGTGGGTGGATGGGAGGTTTTATGAATTCCCTTACATTCAAACACACACACACATGCTTTCCCTCGCCTTTGAAGGGAAGCGTCACGCGTGATGCCACAATCTCCTCACAAAACGGGAAACCACAAAAGAGGATTGGGGCATGGAGGAAGGAAAGAGACACCCTACCCCCCCCTCGCCATCCCCTCCCTCGCTCCACTCTTTCTTATTCTCCCCCACGTGCTGGCAGGACTGGCCGACAGAGGATGAGTATTTGCCATATCCCCCAAAAGTGCTATTTGTGTCTCTCCCTTATTTTTTATTTTTCACTTCTCTTTCTTTTTCACTACTTCTCTCTGCCTTGATGCTGCTGCTGAAATCCCGTCATTCTCTTCATCTTCTCTAGTTGTGTTTTTGCTTCTCCTACTTCTCTTCTCTTTACTGTTAACCTTCCATTAGCAAGTCTAATGTCAGACCTTCCTGGCTGCCTCTTGCATAGCTCCCAGCTTTGCACTTTCCAGGCACTATGACAATGTTTTCCTCAAGCCCCATTAGTGCCTCCTCACACCACTAACAGCCATGCAGCACACAGAGGGATAAGAGGGGGAGGAATGAAGAGGAGGATTGCAGGGGGACAAGGGAAAGTGGGTGCGAGAGAGGGGAGCGCACTGGGCGAGACTGGAGAGAGCAGACCGGGCCAAGAGGTTGGCCAAGAGGGAGAGAAAGGGTGGAGAGGGAATTAACGGAAAGTGAAGGGGGGCAAAAGGGGAAATGGTAAAAAAAGATGCTGGCGGGGGAGGGGAAGGGGAAGGGGAAGGGGAGGAGGTTGGATTGGGAAGACTGGGGGTGGATGAGCCCTTCCAATATGGCTGTTTAGCAAACAACATTTGCATAGAACCGATGCAGATGGAGTTCTGTGTCACAGTTATTTGCATACATTTGCATAAAATTAATCCCTTTACCAATCTCTGTAGCGACTGTTTCTGATGCAGAAAATAAGTCAACAAAAATGAACTGACACATCCAAACAAAGCAAACATACTGACACAGACGCAGAGCAGAGGAGGAGTTTGGACTACTGTGCGTGTCAGTGCATTTGTGTTGTGTGTAAAGCCATCTGTAGTCATTGGAGGTCATCTACTGATTGTTTAACAAAACAAAGGGTTTCCTCCTGGCAAATATGACTGTCTTTATTGCTTCTTGATTTTTTTTCCCCTGTATGCGCACATAGAGTATGAATACATGTCCCAGACAGATGTTAAAACATTTACACTTTACTGCAGCAGTTCAGTTCCACTTCAAAGATTCCACAACAACACAGTGATGTATATTTAACTTGTTGTCACTACGCTGTTCTGGCCATGGGATACAGTTTGTATATTCCTCAAGGAATTTTATCAGTGTTAAACATCAAAGTATGAACAAAGCAGTTGAACAATTGTACAATTACAACTCCAAACAAGCAGTTATGAACGGGCCCTCGCGCTCCCACGCAACTTGGGACGGGCCGCAGTCGAGGAGTTTTACAGCTACAGTCAGCCAGTCAGCTCCGACATTACTGAAGTTGTAGCCTGATTGATATAACACCAGCCAAGTATACGGCATATCACTGTGTATCATGTGTAGAACCCATCGTGCAAATTTCGTATCGATCGGATGGCATTTGTGCCGTGAGGTTGACTTCTGTTGCCAGTAGGTGGTGCTATGATTTAGGTTAAACATTGTGCACATGTCTTCAGAACTGAGCTCTTATCAAACATGAAACATTTGAGACAGATCCAATGCTGTGGACGCAGGGGCTGAATTATTGTAATTTTGTAGGGGGCGCTATGGAGCCACCTTAAACGAAGAACTTTGTATAACTTGGATGTCCGGGTTCCCAAATGTCATGGCCAATATCTCCAAAATACCAGAGGTTACAATGCTCAAATTTGAACAGTGTGACCATCTCGATCTAAGTATTTAACAGTGTCAACATGAAGGTGAATGAAGAAGTTTTATTTGTGGCCAGTTGTTACTCTGCACAAAGTGATAAATTTGACATTTGGGTGTAATTTTTGTATTGGGCATCAGTTTTCCAAATGTCATGGTCAATATCTCCAAAATGCACAGGGTTCTCTCTCAATCTAAGTATGAAACAGTTTCAACATGAAGGTTGGGTTAACATGAAGGTTAAGAACAGGAAACTGAGGTACAATTCACACAAGATTACCAAAATTGGACAATAGAAGATTGGAAAAATGTTGCCTGGTCTGATTAATCTTCATTTCTGCTACGACATTCAAATGGTAGGGTCAGATGATTTCATGGGTTTTCGTGCCACCAGTGGTAATCTGGCCCTAATAAGAAAAAATTGGGATGGTATCGAAAATACACATTCAAAAAGAAAACAGTTATATTAAATTTACTTTGACTTGTACTTCATTGTAGACAGTGCAAACACAACATAATTCATGTTTTGCTTCATCAACTTCATCTCATATGTAAATATACTGCACATTCATTTCTGACATTCAGGCCTGCAACACATTCCAACAAAAAGTTGTGACAGTAAAGCATTTGCCACTTTGTAAAGTTGCCATTTCTATTTGCAACACTTAAAAGAGGTTCAGGGACTGAAGACACCAACTGATTACACATTTCAAGTGAAATGTTGTCCCATTCTTCCTGCAAACCAGTCTTAAGATGTGCAACAGTAAGGAGTACTTCTTTCTTTTGTGTTTCAAGATGCAAACACTGATTTCAATTTAGAAATAACTTTCAACTTTCAATGGAGAGAAAGTGTTAAGTACATCTTTAATTGGGCATTTCACAATTGAAATGTGTTTTTAACTCACAAAGCAAGATATAAGAATATGCTGCTGTAATCTAGGCAATCCCTAAAGAAGTACCTGTTTTTCATTTTCAGTTCAAACCCAAGATCAAACCAACACACATACAAGGACAAACACCTTTCCTCGCAAATTAATTCCATGAGTCTTGGAAAAAAAGAAAAATAACGACATGAAAGATTCCTTCACTAATCATTTTATCCTGGAATCAATTAAAACTACAGAGCATGAAATAATGCAGATCCTGCTCTCAGGCCGAGTGGGCATCGATCAAACACATTTGGACGGTTTTGTATTTGTGCTTGTTTATGACTGTGTGTGTGTGTGTGTTTGCAAGAAAGGCAAAGACACAAGCAAGGAACAGACGGGAAGTGTGTTTATGATTGTGTTTCTGTCTGGGTGTGTGGCCATTGATCAAAGGCAGAGCCCCAGTTTGCCACTGAGGAGAGGAGCCAATTGATCAGAAATGGCTGTAATTGGAATCTAAATAAGACCTGCAGCATTGATCCCATCTCAGTTCTCAGCTCCTGGCTTCTGTATATGCAGGGTTTCGCAAGGCCAGACAGCCCATCTCTTCTCCACCTCCACCTCCACCACATCGCTTTGTGCTTCAATAATTACTAAAGTTAAACTCTCACATCTAGAGTGTGAGTAACTTGGATGACTGACTGAGCAGCCTACATTTTATAATAAGCTGCCTGCAGTTTTTCTTTTCACTGCTCCACCTACTCAGTGAAATGGAGTAATTAAGCCAAAGTAGCAGAGAGTGATTGCAAATGCCAAATGTTTTTAAGACTCAAACAACAGAGCAAATCAAGGTGGTGGTAAAAACAGTGTTGCAGAGTAACTGGTCCAAACACTTTCCCCTACAAACAACCTTTGCCGGCAAGATAAGAGCTAAATTATGGGATCTGTGAGTTGCCTGGTGAGAGCAGTGTCATGAAGACAGAATGCAGTAAGCAGGAAATGGCCTTTACATGGTGAGTGTTTATTACTGTGTGCACACAGTATTACATGCACAGGTGTCTTTAAATGGTCATTCGTGTATATCCACAGGCATAAAAGGAATGAAAAGGAATAACTTTACATTGCTGTCACACATTTAAAATGCATTATTCTGTCATTCACATTATTATCATATAGACAGCAAAAGAGGGAGGATATGCATTTAGACATAATAGGTCTAAACATGTCCTTCAGAATGTTTTACGCATTCACACATATTTACCAGTATTACTATTCAAAATAACATTAGCATTGCAAACTTCAACTCGGGAGAGATTTGCAGCTTTCAGCTGTTCCTGTACATGACCACTGCCTTCACTAATTGCAGTTCTGTTACACTAAAATGTCTGTAATTAAGAATTCATGCCCCTAATTTGAATATGCATATGTATTGCTTCAGTATAGAGAATGGCAGAATGAGTCGGCACACAGGGGGCATGAGAAGACTGAGGTGGGCTGGGGGGGGAGAGGGTCTCCCACGGTTTCCATGCCGATGTTCTGTGGGAAATTAGACATACTGCATGCACCGTGTGACAGATGAACAGAAGTCATGGCTGACTGCAATTATACTTGAACGGCTCCATGTCACAGCTCCTCCGTACATAAAGGATGACCCTGATTGGAGATTAACTGAATATGGATATGTTTGAGATATAGACAAATATATACAGTATATTTAATGAAGCATATATTGGTGTCTGTGTATGTATGCTTACATGTGTAGATTTGTGTGTGTGTGTCAGCTGTTACTCAGCCTCAGCAGGAGAGCTGCTTGAGTCCTAATGAGGCTGTTAATTAGTGTACATCTAACAAGTGTGTCATTTACAGCAGAGAAACACGTGCGCACACACACACACAAACACATTGGCATACAAGTACAAAGAGGACAAAAAGACAGATGGACAAGAGCTTGTATACACATCTGGCAAACATCTCTTTTCTTTGGAAAGGGGAGTGTATACATATGAGATGTGTGTGTGTGTGTGTGTGTGTGTGCTGTGTGTGTACCGTATGCATGTGCTGTTGACTGTGTTGAAGAACGCTGACCAGCAGGAAAGATGTTGCTGGAGGCATTTCTCAGTGTGATGTGAGCTAACATTCCTGTACATGGAGAGAGACGAGCTGGAAGTGAAGGCAGTTCTGAGCCTTCTGCCATCTCTGCGCTCCACCACCTGTTTACACACCATCAGTACTCACACCTACTGCTGCTGTCAAATTCAAGACTTGTACAGCTGATATGTATGTTTTTCATTTTTATGTTATTTTTTTAAGGACCTGTGTAACATTCAGACATCCAGTCAAATATTGCACTTGATGTCTGGGCATTTTGAAACTTCTCAGTGGGCTTATAATCGGTTCCTGTGGGCCCTTCGGTCATACAAAAAACAACAGAGCTCAGAAAATACAATTCAATTTCAGTCACAAATGATAAAATGTCAAAACTGGAGGTATGAAGTATTGTTCTAAAAGGAGCATCATGATGCAAGGCTGCTATGTTCACTATTCCAAGACTGAGCCAAATCAAATGAGATTTCCACATTTCTACATCTGGCATTAGATGAACTAATGCTTCACTCCTCACAGATACACCAGCTTGGATGTGCTGCCTTAAAGTATTCATAAAGGCTGAAGCCCAAATGTGCCCTAATATTTATTTCCTGTTGTCTGTGTGTTTGATAGACATTTCCCAAGTGTGAATACATAAAACAAACATCAAACACGGAAATCATGTTGGACTATGATCGATTGTTTTCAAATATTTGGATCCTGCGAAAATGCATGCCAACATCATCAAAACAATTTGAAACGAAATGCACATACTGAGAGAAATACAGTCTATGAATAGGACGGAAAATACAATGTAACAAAAACAACATAATGTGAGATAACAAATTTTCATCTCCCCCACATTCTTCCTTGCTCACAATCTGTCAACAACAAAGCACAACTGACTTCTAATAATATTTTAGATACAATCATGTGTCCCAAACAGCACATTTATTACCTCTCAGTGTTTGAGAAGGAGAAAAAAAAAAACAGAGACTCTTTAAGCTCTTAAAGCGCCTGTGAGTTCAGCACCAAGGACAGCTCCTCTGCTTCCCCAGCTGCTGCTCGCTAAGAACGTTTCCACTTTTTGGGGATTTGTAAAGGCCAGACAGGCTCATGTATAAACTTGAGAGCCCGGACAATATAGAAATTTTGTGAAATGAATTACATTTTCCAGCATGACCAGTTCCGACTTAATGCCTGTAAATGCAGCACACAGGTCTTTTCTGGTCCAGAAATGAGAAAGCTAGTATTACTGTGGGACTCTGTGGGTGCACTGAAAACACGCTGGTACTGCTGTCGCTACCATAAAATCATATGAGAAGAGCCAAGAGCCATTCTGCCTCTTAAAGCATTATATATGGGGAAAAAGATCAAGAGAGGCTGTGTAATAGCTCTCCTGGCTCAAATCATTATTATTCAAACATGATACCCAATAAACAGAAATAAACGGTAAAAATGTGTCTGACAAGAGTGGCATTAGTAATGAGAGTATTGATAAGATGGTACTAACCTGTTCCAGCTGTTTCATGAGAGCAGAGGAGAGAAAAAGAGACAGAAAGCTTATTACAAACACTTGTTTAAACGTGGCTGTTACTTTCAGTCTTATCTGGGTTGTGACCATGTTCATTACTAATTTCTGCTGATTTTCATTTAAGCAAGATATTGATAGGAAACTGAAAAAATGCACATATAACAATTGCCCAAAGTATTGTCTTCAAAGTTCTCTTTTGGTCTAACATTCAGTCCAACACCCAAATTATTCAATGTACAATGATATGAAGGAATACATCACATTGCTGGCTTCATCCATCAGTTCTGTCCTTTTGTTAAATTACTGGTGAGAGGACTATTACTGGGGAATACTGATCTAAAAGGGTGTAACAGAGTGCATTCAATCTCTGTTCTCTTTGCAAGCTTTAGACGTTATGTTAATCCGATGACATTCAATTCAAGCTTTCCATTATGACTCTCACACTAAAGTGAACTGTGTTGCATTATCTACAACTGAGACCAATATGTCTGAAGGGGGTTCAAATGCAGAATGAGCACTAAGTCCTCACATTTCAGAAGCTCTAACCTGTAAGTGTTTGATCTGGTCCTGCTTACATTTCTGCGCTTTGGCTAATAAGTAACTGATCCACATCCAGGTATCATTGGATGCAGATTTTAGAAACAGTTACCTCTGTAACTGATTAGCCAACTGTTTCCAAAATCCAATGATACCTGACAAAACAGCGTTAAAGGTTCAGCGGATGATAGTTTTTTTAGTGTCAGTGGGCAAAAATTCCATAATTACCTTTCAGCATATTCCACCTTTACTGCTCTCATAACCGTGATATTTTGGCCTCACTTTTCCATAGCAGCATGAAACAGCATCATATCATCTATATGCAGAAGCATTGTCTGTATTTTTAAATTCTGGTGCTTTACCCCTGATTTTCTACCTCCCGCAGCTTTAAAGTGAAACACAAATGCTAATACAAAGACATTAGTGAGGTCACCTCCAAAAGAGTCTGATAAAAAATGTTCTCATAATATGGACGAGTGCCAGAACTGCAGCAGAGGTACATTATTCCACCCTCACTCTTTTTCACATGTACACAAACATACACTTACACTCATATACTGTATGTTCACAGATTGAGAAACGCTCAAACACACACTCACAGTCCCTCCCCCGCTCTTCCACTTCGCTGAAACTGTAGAAGTGTGCTCTTTCCGCATGGCGCTCCGCCAGCCACGCACAGCACATTACCAGTGTGTGACCCCTGCACATGCTGAAAAGGGATGCATTTAACCTCGTGCCCTTTTCTGGTGATGCTCTCTCATAGAAGCTCATTCTATACTGAATATGAACCATCACCAGTCTCAGCAACATTTTGCTTGTCGAAATGCTGTAGGAATGTAGCAACAGATCTATGGAAATTTCTCTGTGTGTGCGCCAGTGCTTGTGTGTGCCATGAGCTCACACACCTACAAAAATTCAACGTTTCTTCCAAGTGTGTCTTTCTATTCCCATCTGTAAGCTGCAATGGATTCTTTCCTGCTGTGGCGTTCTATCAGGGAGAACATCAATCTGTGAGACTGACATTTAATCCCAAGCCTGGGCAGGTAGAGAAACACACATACAGTATATGCGCATAACACATGCACACAAATCAGACACACACATACAAACACAAATCAAACCCCAAGCATAAACGTGTGGACACTGGAGAGTGACGAGGATGCGAACTGAACTACCACAGGAAGTACTGTGCGTGTGAGAAGGTGAAAAATAAAGCTATAATAAAGACAGAGAAAGAGGCTTGGAGGGAAAATCCTTCCTGCATCAATCTATTGGTTGCGGCTTTGACAGAATGGCTCAGAGATACAGGTGGTCAAGGAGAACGAGGAGCTGATGTATATGTGTCGGCTGTGAGTTTCTCATTGCCAGGCATCCGCTTGACATTTGAGCCTGCAGCGTCAAACTGGGCATGTCTGTGGCTCTGTGGCCGTGGCCAACTCTCTTCTCACCATACGACCAAATCAATTCCTGCTGTTCTCCCTCAGTCTTCTTTTTGTTCTTTAGCTTCATTTTTTTTTTCTCTCCATGTTCTCACTGTCTTGATCGCTAATGCTCATTGAGGAAGTCATTGCGGTGTCCTCATTAGCAGTGGTGTCATTTCCTCCACAAGTACTTAGCTTTTTCCTCCAATGATGATGACTTCTTTTAATAAGGTCATGCTGAAACATCCTTGTGAATCTGTGTGTCTATGATTGTGTGTGTGCATTTCCTCTGAACATATCAGAGTAATAAATGACAATATTTCTGTCATAATTATCAAATGCAGTCATATCTGCATTGCCACAAAGAATAAAGTACCAAATTAAAAGTAGCAAAAGATCAAGGTTAAAAAACCTGGAGAACTGTTAGTGAAGGGTAACACAAAACCAGCAGGGGCCTGTAATCAATTTTAATTAGCACAGCACATCACCTGGAGTCATATTTTAGACAGCGTTAGAGCACGGTCTGCCAGAGAGCATGGCCTTTCCCGTCATACACTGCCAACCTTCTGCAATTGCAGCAGTGCCCCAGTAGATACCCAGTCACCGTCATTATCAAGTGTTTCTCCTGTGATGAGCTGCCAGTGAAGGCAGTCCAATTAATCAAATCATATAACACTATCATAGTAAACATTTCAGGTGACAGTGTCACATCAAGCTGCTGTTTAGAAACATACCAGCATCGCCGCAAAAACCTTTCAGCACCAGATATGCATCAACAGTAGCTTAGGTTTAACAGACCGTTTTAAACGTCGACCTGCACGATATGAGGAAACTCTGCAATGTACTGTACAATAACATTATTCAGTGTTGTGATGGCATGACTTGCAATAATCAAACTAACCAGTTGCCACCAAATTGACACCAATTAATCTGAGGGTAGTGTCTGGCTGGCTGGGGCTTCAGCTGATTCACCTCATGGTGTGAATGCATGGCCCATATATCCAGGGCTATATCTGACAGGTCAAATGTTTGCATACTGAGTGTAAATGCATGGCCTGTGTAAATAAAGTTCTTTCTCTGTGTTTCAGGGAGTCTGTTCACATGTTCATATCATGATGACAGTGAAATTGAAATGTATAGGTCAACACCAATTATGAGAAAAAGCTATTTCTGATATTGGGAGAAGGTCCTGCTATTAGAACATGTAGATGAACACATTATTTAGCCAGCCAGTCTCCGCTCCGTTAACATGATTGAATGATAAACAAAAAAAAAACGAAAAAACGTTTTCTCATCTGATGCTGTGAAGTCAAATACCGACATTGTTCAGTGTCCTAGAAGATCTGCATGCAACACTTTTGCAAAAATAATTTAGTTAAGGTTACTTCAGATTTGAGATAGGGAAAGATCAAGGATTAAAATGACTACTTGATGAAGGTTAAATTAACAATTGTGGTCATGGCTAAAACAAAACCAATGTTGACTTTTTGTTGTAAACAAGAAGTGAACAGGGACCTCCTGTACCAAAGATCAACCATCTCTTTTTGGGTACATGGTACACTCTGTAGACAAACGCACAACTAGTCAAATTGATTCCTCTTTTGCTTTGTGTGGAAAGATACTCACATTTTCTCTTGCTACAACATATATTCATGTGTTTTGTGACATTTAACGAAATGTCTGATATGTTTTTATGAGAGGAAGGTGTATTTTCAGCATCTTCTATCCTACGCACATGACTCCTACATCAAGTAATTTGATGTAGAGGTTTTTTAAGTTCCTTTTTCACACTTGCTGGTTTTGTGTTGGACCAAAGGCAGATTACTGGTATTTGAAAAATGCTGCTCTGACTCTTTGACACAGAAAGCTGCCAATCAGCTTTTTTCCAAAAACAACTCAAAAGGAAAGAAAATAAGACACCTTCAAAAATCCACTCAGTTACCGCAGCTAAAGCAACAACCGTGACACTACTTGGGTGCTTTTGCTACTCATCGTGTAGCTTTTTCATTTTTATGTGTTTGATCGATCAATACCCCACAAAAAGTTAGATATACCCCTGCTTGACTTGAGTTTGTTTATTTTTGGTGTAAAAAAACTAAAAAGGTGCTACTAAGTGCCTCTTCGTAACATACTGTGCATTAATGTGTAGATACGCAGCCTGTTGAGTGTATCCCCAACATACACTCGCTCACTCCCACTGCAGTGCAATTAAAACACTGATTGATTAAACAGAAAGATGTGATGTCTCACTGGTAGAGTGACAGCGACCAGGGATGAAATCTGTTTCACTGTGATGAGTGACACATTGGATGATTAGACAGCGTGCTCATGACAGCTGCACAGGTAGGCATGTGAATGGAGGAACAAATCCACGCACAGTCGGCTTGTGTGTGTTACAATTGGAGTTTAATCAAGAGAAGGCTGGCAGCTGCAGTCTAATACAGCTAACTCCCCCTGAACCTACACAATGCTACAAAACTCCATAGCAGCTAACAATTTCTATGTTTGTGTTTGCGAGAAAGAGACAGAACGAGATTTTTGCCCTCAGGCTTTTCCTCTGATAAACAGTTGTATTAAAAGATTTCACCCCCATGGACGCACATGAAGATTAAAACCCACAGACACTACAATACACAACCACACACACACACACACACACACACACACACTACTGAAGGTTAACCCTATAAAACATTTTCCAAGCACATAGTCCCACTAGGCAGAATTCATTAGCAGCAAAGCCTTGTGTTAAGATACCTGTACAGGAAGTGATGGTTAGAGAAACAAATGCCAAGGTTGATAAACACCAAGCATCATTGGTTATTACCACTGATGACAAGTCAAGAGGAGATGATCATGCAAAACAGTTGAACACATACAGGGGAATAATGCATGCAAACGGAAAAAAAAAACACACACACACACTGTCAAATGAACTCACATACGAGCGCAGACAATATTCTGACGATATTCAGTATTCATGCACCGTCTCTTTAGCGGTCATGTATATGTATGAAGAGGTGGCAATAAGGCTTTGGGACAGAGGGAGTCACACAGGGGGACGTTAAGTCTCTTTATAAAGACTGTCACAGAGTCCCAGTCCCCCATATTAGGAACAAAATTGTCTTTTTATTGCATTCAATTCATTTCACATATCTATGCAGTTCAACCTTACATGAATCACTGTCAATTTTAATCTGCGCTGAATCTTTGGGATAAAAATACTGTAAGTAAGAGCAGGATTTCCTCAAACACATTTGTTACAGGCTTCTCTAAGAAACCAGCATATATTTTTTTTCTTAATGATGCGCAGCTTGTTTCCTTTTCACACATTTAGTTGTTTAAAATTCGCATCATGCAAGACATTTAAAAAAAAACAAAACCAAAAAAAATCCCTAAAGGTTCGGTTAACACATAATCACTCTCTCGCTGTTGTTCACACATTTCCAAAGACAAGGTGCAAATTGAAGTGCCGTTGCTTTTCCTCTCAAAGTCTGGCACTTTATGTGAAAACAGAACCCAAACAGCTAACACATTAGCGATTATTAAACAGTGTGGGAGATAAAACAGAGAGTCAACCTGAGATGTTTAGACTCACTCTTAAAAACACTTCAAAACCTACAGTCATCATGTGGGGGGAAAACAACAAACAATGAGCACAAATAGCACCACACAAATATCTACAATCATGAAAGTCTGTTTCTCTTTCTGTCAAACACACACAAAGCACTTTGATATCCTCCCTCCATTCATTCAGTTTTTATTTCATTACGTGTCTCTGGAAGTGTTCTCTTTTTCCAAAGTGGTCCTTGTTACAATACAATTAGTCTATCAGCTTTTAAAACAATGGGCCGTACGTTGTCCCTGCTGTTCATTTTGTGTGTCGAATTTTATTACAATACACTTGAGATTAAATTATACTCTTTATTTCCATTTCCTCTATGAGGTCTGACCTTCAAATGTATCAGCACAGATCAGAGCCCAAAGCCTGATAACACTAATATATCCTTTTTGGCTATTTGTAGGGAAATTACGTGCGGCGCAATGTAAGAGAGAGAAAATGAGATATATAATGAAGCAGTGATCCAAAGTCTACCACAAATTTGCCAGGGCTTGGTCTTCTATTTCAATCCTTTCAATTTAGTAGTATGGTAGAAAACAAATTAGACTTTAAGTTATATTGGCAAAAAAAATGAGATGCTCTATCCTAATTTATTTACTGAGCTACAAATATTAAAAAATAGGCCATGCCAATGTTTAGAGGTTGGACTGTCCTTCGCTAAAAAATAACATCTTTTATGAGGCTAAAACACTGTGTCACTCAGGTTTCTGTACTGTGACTCTCTTTCAGATTCTTTGATACATACAGGCCACAGTTAAGACTACATTTCACTGCTTCTATACCCTCAAATCTCCAGCTTACAACTAATTCCTTCCACCTTTTACCCCCATGGCAAACCTCCATAAATCACCATTCTCTGCCTGATCTCCGAGCAGCTCGCCATCCCAACAAGCAAATGGCAACTCAGTGTAACAATCACCTGTCTGACCCCAGAGCAGTGTTTAGATGAGACCTGCTGATGGAGGGCTGAGCATGTGCTGCTGTCACTGCAACCCTGGCCTCTGACCTCTGCCCTTTGAGCTAACGTCTGATTGGCCGAGTCCCACGGACATAAAAAAGATCCGTCCCCAGAGTCTAACGGCTAAGGCATAGAGTCCATAACAATATACACACACAATGACGTGTCAGAAGTAGAAATAATTGACATTTACAAGCCGTTATTTTGTGGTCACGGCCTTGAATTGACTAACATAATGATCTCTTGTAATGATTTTTGATGAATCACAATCTGTTTTACAAAAAGCAGCAAATTCAAGCTTTTTAACTGGAAAAAAAAAACAAAAAACATTGTCTTGTAACATTTTTTTTAACTAACTAGTTCTTACTCTTAGTTGACAGCAGCACCAAGCCTTTTGCTTGGCTTATGTTTGTTTCACTGAACAAGAAAATGTATAATTATTTGAGTAAACACATGCACAGACAAAAAATCCAATCACTTTTACCACTCACAACTACAGGATTATACTAATCACAGAAAGAGTACACTGTATCTCACAATTTAAACTATAAACATATTCTCCACTGCCTTCTTCAGTCTTCTTGTAAGATTGTTTTTGACAAGCACACTGTTTGCTTGATCCAAGTCTATCTGTAGATGCTCCTGAACACACGACTGCTTTCTATGGTGAACATGAGCAATTCAACAAAAATATTTTCCCACTTGAGCGGGGAAAAAAAAACCAAAACATATATCGCATATATACTCACAGAAGGTGATACAGAGAGACAATTCCTGGGCAAATCCTCTCATCCTCTCACACAACTGAGGAAAGATATATTAAATAAAGAAAAAGATATACTAAATTATGACTGCATGCATTCCCTGACAAACACACAGACACACACACATGCACAGAAGTAAGTGACTCATGACTTGGTTCGTGCGATGCGAGACTGGCCGGGATAATGTTAACGTCTGTGGTTGCGTATTCTCAAGGGAATCACACAGAAGCAACAAACAACGTAGCAGAGCCCCTGATAGTGCTCATGTAGGGTTATTATAAACACACACATAGCAATGATGTGTAGTAGTGTCCCTGGGGGGGGGGGATGGGAAAGTACAGAATCAATAAACTCAGAGGAGGTTTGTCTGTCTGACCCTCCTGAAACAGACACTAAATACAAAACAATACACACAAATACACATGTGGCAACACTCATACACACTGTCTGCTTCTCTCTCTCTCTCTCTCCAAAGACATGTAGCTGAATCCACCCAACAGGAGGTTTCGATGTTATAAAACATGTAGCCTTGAAGCTCAGCATTGCATCCTAATAAAGAACTAATCCAATCAGGTCAGGCTAAAAACAGACCAGAAGTTTTAGGGCAAAACTTTGACGCTTTGTCTGGCTGTTTTAGACTCTCATATCACACAATGCCTGGGAAAGATGGCTAATGAACAGCCACTCAAACTAAGACAAATTCTTCTGTCTCACACTAACAGATCATGCATACATTGTAATTTATATAATATTCTATAGCATTCAAGCACAGCAGAATCATTAACCGCACCATTACACCTAAAGATAACACGGACAGTTTGTTTCATCCACCAGCCGTTTGCCATCTGTTTCATCAAACTCTGTGTGTGTCAGTGCATAGGCACATGTGTGAATGTGCATGTGTTTGCATGTGCGCGTGCATATGTACAGAGCTCTGTTTGTGTCATTGCTGATTAAATTATTAATTATATCTTTGAGGCACCTTAAATTAGTTTTGCTTAAAACTAGACAGAATTTTAGAAAATGTTTCAAGATTCTCTGTGTAACGGTTTGAAGAGAAATGCTTTAAAACCAAGTGCCTGTCCGTGAATCAATAAAACATACCACTCTCTTTCTTTGACAACACATACTTCTCCCGTCTCATCTTCCTCTCTCTTCCTCGCACCTCCCATCGCAGACAGACATCCTCGTTTCTGAACTACTCTATCGAGCTGTAAGTTGATGAGGCACCACTGGCTACAACCAGTGCACAATGGAAGACACACCATAAAATAGCCCACAATGTAGTAGAGAAACAGCTTTGGTAATAGCTTGGGGGGGAGATAACCCCTACACACACACACACACACACACACACACACACACACACACACACACA